>CM016563.1:13086579-13154451 GCA_003412495.2 Echium plantagineum | reverse complement strand
TATTTTATCCAATGAAGCATATTACCAAATTCACATGCTTTCACACTACAAAGCTTCAATAGACTCCAAAATAGATTTCCCACATTACCCCTGGACCAAAATGGTTCTAGAGAGGGACAGGGATTGAAAAGGACATATATATATATGTGCTCCTGCCAGATTTTGTTGGGCACACAGGTTAAGAATTTCGTAAACCGTACTACGTTAATCTGCACGATTGGACCTATCAAGTTTTGCCTTGTTTGGTGTAGTAATTTTTGGAATTGAATTAAATGATTATTATTTATATTATGAACTTGCAAAAAACATTTCCTTAAAAGCATAATCAACCAGCTTTGACTTATAACAAACTATAAGGTTCGATTAGTTAAAGAAGGGTAGAAAATCAATAAACATTCTAATATGCATATTGCTTATATTTGTTCGTATTAAATCAATAAACATTATATTTATTGAAAATGACAAAAAGAAATGGAGGGAAGAAAAACCACAAAAAATGATGGCTTTTCCTCCCAAGCCTGAATGTAATTCTGCTTCCACTTTTTATTTATTTGATGGAAGTAGATAAGTACATATTAAATGTGATTAATTAATAGATATACATTTTTTAATCTTCCTTCATTAATGCATTCTTTGTATATGGAATTAAATCAATACCATTAATCAATCACTCAAGAACTTTTATGCAAATTCATGCTCCACAATTTATTGATTAATGTACTTAGACATAAAAAGATTTTAAAGTTAAAAAAAAATGGAGTGAGTATAATTTATCAATCAATTATTTACAAATTTGATTTTTCCCTTCTTCTTTCTTATCTTTTCCAATTGATCTAATATGTTCTTAATTTCTTCTCACTTTGCTCCAACCAAATATTAAGCTACAAAATAAATAAGCAAATTCGAGGAATTTATGATACAAGCATTCAATTAGTTTACAAAATTTATTATGGTAACATTATATCTGACACCAAACAGTGCCTTAATGAACAAAACCAAAGTAACTCCAAATGTGGACAACGTAGTAGAATAGGTAGTGACAACATACTCCTTGTTTGTGATGTGTGGCTTTTCATTTATTTAATTGTTGATATATATTAAACTATTAAACTAAAATCTACTTTTCATAATTTATATTCTTACAATTTTTTTATGAAGTAGGATGAACTTAAAAATTAAATTAATTACGTTTCATAGTATTGGATAAGCTTTAGAAATTAAAGTATTAGTACAACATTTATAATTAGAAGCCAAACAAAAAGCGTGTCAGCTAACCCCACCACAAATATCCAGTCACCTATATATACCAATACAAGGCTTTACGCTTAAGGTGATCATCATCACTTCACCAGACGCCCCCCCCCCCCCCCCCCCCCCCCCATTCACCCCCAAAGCTTTCGTTATGGATCCGTACAAGGTAATACTTCATACATTAACGCTTAATGATAATTGAAGATAAAAAATTAATTAGCTTATGGTTTCGTTTGTGTTTATGGTTGTTCATATGAAATGATTTTGTTTCAATTAAATGTTTATTCAAACTAGTTGAAAATACATTAGGTTTAAAGTTTTGGTAAGTTATATTGAAAATGAATATGATTAATTCTGTATGTATGCTATGATTATGTATTAATTGGTGCAGAGTCGACCATCGAGTGGGTTCAATTCAGCGTTTTGGACTACCAATTCTGGTGCTCCTGTTTGGAACAATAATTCCTCCTTGACCGTCGGAACCCGAGGTATATGAATAATTCGTCGTTCGGTTCGAGTTCCAGTTCGAGTTCGGTTCCTATGTTACCATTAAGAATGCTACTTGTAAGATCATGACACGGGGTTTATGTTTAGTTAAATGTGTCATGATCTTAAGTACGAGTAACATATCTAGAGATACGCGAAGTGTAGCATAGGTTTTATTGCCTCGATTTCATAAGAATTGCCTGGTTTCGAATAACATACCTTGTTAAAGTTTGAACAGATACGTATCTATTTTGTGTAGAAGTTACAGTACTAAAATGAGGCATCCAAAGTGAGGGGGGAGATGATCCTAACTAGTAAATTTGTAAAAAAAAGTTAGAGTACTAAAATTGTCTTGGTACGTATCTATTTTGTGTAGAAGTTGATGGTTGTGAACACTAATCAAATTCATATAGTAACATTTGGTCCTTACTTGGCTACAGGGTGATGTTTATAATACTTCACATTTGAAATTGTCCTTCGTTTGTTGTGACATCTATTAAATTATGCACTCCCTTCTTTCAGTTTATTTGTCTATTGAAGCTAATTAGATATCTAATCAAGTATCTGAAAGGTCATTTTCCTCTGATAATATCTTTTACGCTGTTCCGCTCTTTCTTCGTACACTATTTTGTGGTGTATACCTTCATTCTCGTATGTGTTGTTACATAGAGCTTTATATAATCATATCATTTCAAAGGGAATGGGGTTTTAGCTGGTTCCTTTCTGATGTTTGATAGAAGTATAATCACTTGTTCATTACTGTGGAGTTCATGTGGAAAGAGTTTTCACTTGCTAATCTAAGACACTTCCGTATTTGGTAGGTCCAATCCTCCTCGAGGATTACCATCTGATAGAGAAACTTGCCAACTTTGACAGGGAGCGTATTCCTGAACGAGTTGTTCATGCCAGAGGTGCTAGTGCTAAAGGTTTCTTTGAGGTCACGCATGATATTTCTCATCTTACATGTGCTGATTTCCTTCGAGCTCCTGGAGTGCAAACACCTGTAATCGTCCGTTTCTCAACTGTCATCCATGAGCGTGGTAGCCCAGAAACCCTCAGGGATCCTCGAGGTTTCGCAGTGAAGTTTTACACCAGAGAGGTCAGATGCATTTCCTACTTTTTAGAATTGGTGTACTTCAATGATTAGTCATCAGTTAGTAACCTCCTATGGTGACATAGGTTGAAATATTCAAGAGTTAGTTGACATTGTAATATTTAAGCTGAAAGTACTTCATTTTATATTGGTGGCAATTGTACTGGGTTTGTTCTTTAGCCTTTAGGTTCACTGGTGCAAATCATTGAGTAGTTAGGGTCACAGCTAAATGCTTAATATTTTTTTGAAGTTCAGTTTTTAACACACATTGACAGAAACTTTATTTGGAATTTATTTGGTAGGTTTGTCTTTTAAGGGTATATGTCTATTATCTGCTGTAGTATAGTGAGCAGCAACTTGTATGTTATTTTACGTGGAAATACTATACTTGCAACTTCTATGCTAATTTTACTTGGAACTGTAGTACTAGACAATATATTTCATCTCTTATTGACATGCCAATTAAATCTTCACACCCAATGTGATGCCTTTTTTTCTACATGAAAGTCATCTGTTTAGCCTGCTACTGCGGATTTTCAGCTCTCTATCATGCCCCTGATCCCCCTTCCCCGCTAGATTTTAGTATGTCTTTGTACGCATTTGTATATTGTCAGCAAAGGCGGAGCCAGTAAACTTCCCTTTCTATGCCTTGACCAGCTTGTTTTGATATAGTTGATAAGGGATAACGTTATATTGTTATGTTGTCTCAGGGTAACTTTGATTTGGTGGGAAACAACTTCCCCGTCTTCTTTGTTCGTGATGGCATGAAATTCCCAGACATGGTTCATGCACTAAAACCCAACCCGAAGTCTCACATCCAGGAGAACTGGCGAATTTAGATTTCTTTTCCCACCACCCAGAATCTCTACATATGTTTGCATTCCTTTGATGATCTTGGTGTTCCACAAGATTATAGACACATGGACGGTTTTGGAGTAAACACTTACACTCTTATTAGCAAAGACGGAAGAGTGAACTATGTGAAGTTTCACTGGAAGCCAACTTGTGGAGTGAAGTGCTTGTTGGAAGAAGAAGCTATAAAGGTTGGAGGATCCAATCATAGTCATGCCACAAAGGATCTTTATGACTCAATTGCAGCTGGAAACTATCCAGAGTGGAAACTTTTCATCCAGATAATTGATCCTGATCATGAAGATAGATTTGATTTTGATCCTCTTGATGTAACTAAAATTTGGCCAGAGGACATAGTGCCCCTGCAGCCAGTGGGGTCGTTTAGTTTTGAACAAGAACATCGATAACTTCTTTGCAGAAAACGAGCAGCTTGCATTCTGTCCCGCCCTTGTTGTTCCTGGTATTTACTACTCGGATGATAAGCTGCTACAGACCCGCGTATTCTCTTATGCAGATACACAGCGCCATCGCCTCGGTCCAAATTATTTGCAGCTGCCAGTCAATGCTCCTAAATGTGCTCATCATAACAATCACCATGAAGGGTTTATGAATTTCATGCACCGGGATGAAGAGGTACTGTAATTCCGTTGTCCTGCATTGATGTTTTTATTACTAGACGGGTATCTCCTATTGACTTGTATCTATGGATTAGGAAATTTCTTGTATGTGTAATTCGAGCTTATCTTTGATGCAATATTATTTATCAGCTATGCATAACTAAGCACTGGATTTATTTTAGTTGGCTGCTCTCATGTTCAAGATTTCAATGTTGGTATCTATATAACAATTCATCTTTGTTATTGCTCTAATACCTTTCATTTTCTTCAGGTTAACTATTTTCCCTCAAGGTTTGATCCTGCTCGCCATGCTGAAAGGCACCCCATTCCTCCTGTGCCTTTGAATGGAAGACGTGATAGGGTGCGTTTTTTGCTCTTTGTTAAGACTTCATCTACTGACTATTATACTGAAAATGAGAAGTCTTAAGTAATAAGCTATTTCGGAGCCGTCTTTAAGTAGTATATCCGAAAATTGAACTCACGCCTTGATGCTCACATAGTCACATTAAGACTTGGGTGTGATGTATAATATAGTAACCTTCTAGTGCTTATATCATGCTGATATTTGATTCAGATTTCTGCAACATTTTCTACCTTAATGCCACAATAGACAACTTGGCTTTTTATATCCATTGAATCTTAAATTTCTTAAGCGTTGATGATCTTTGTTTTTGATGCAGGTTGTAATTGAAAAGGAAAACAATTTCAAGCAGCCTGGAGAAAGATACCGATCATGGGATCCTGAGAGGTACTCCCTATTATTTTTATTACTGGGTAGACGCTCCACAATGCGTAACCATTTAGTAAATGAACAAAATAAAATGTATTAAGAGCAAGAACATGCTTACCATATGAAACTAGCAGTGTGTGGGGAAGCTTCCGAGATATATGTGTTTTCTTTTAGATCAGTGAAGTGCTTCATTTTATTGCTAAATCCTCACATTTGTGGCCAGGCAAGAGAGATTTATTGGTCGTTGGGTTGATGCATTATCTGATCCTCGTGTGACCCATGAGATCCGCGGTATCTGGATTACATACTGGTCTCAGGTATGAGAGCTATCTTCTCTGGGTTCTCCCTAGTTGTAAAGGCATGTTGTACTGATCGCTTGTTACTTGAATTCGCCTTGCAGGCTGACAAGTCACTCAGCCAGAAGCTGGCTTCCCGTCTTAAGGTTAAGCCATCTATGTGAAGATGGGCAAGTGTAGAATGATAGTGATCGTGTCATCTTCTGAGTGCTATCAATGTGTTCGAAACCTATACTTATTACTCCTATAAGTTGCGGAACTTGTTTGTATCTTAAAATAGTAGCCTCACCCTAATAAAATAAGTTCGCGAAGTTCCGAACTATTTGATAATCATTTTCCCCGTGATAATCAATTTATTCTGAAGTCTAATTATAACCAGTGGTAAGGGGGCAGGGGCAAATTTAGGTGTAATCGATTAATGTCATTAGCAGTTGTGTAGATTACAATTAGTAGCGTATTAATTATTATATTTCCATTTTTTATAATTGTTTGAATCTAATAAAAGAAAACATTAACAATCATAAGTTCAAAAAGAAACAAAATATATAAGTTGTGAAATGAAGTATAGAGCCCTATTTAATTAAAAACGTTCATCTTAATATGACTTAGTGCAATATCCAATAGAACTTTATCATTGGATTATTTCATGCTTTGAACGTTTCTACTCATGTTGGAAGATTTTCCATCAAATTTTTATAAGTTGCGTCTCCACTCTTTATAAAATTTCAGAAGTGGGTAGACTTAGTGCAATATCCAAGTGAAGATATTAACGATGAAACAAGTTTAACTTCATGATATAAAGGGGGAAGGTGTTTATTCCTGGTTTACACATTACACCCCTATTTCTGATACTGAACTTTCCTATAAGTTTCATATCATACTGAATTTATATTCATATGGTTAAAGAAAAAATCCATAATTTTTACAAAATCCACTCAATATATTATACATATACTGATATACATATATATTACTGAAAAAGTCCTAAGCTGTAAGTTGGGCTTGATTTCCCACTAATTGGGCCGAATTGGGCTGCGCATGAACTAACCTTGGGTTTCCTCTAGGATCACTGGGCTTCTTCTTTATTATTTTAATTTGTTCTAAAGTGTCCAATACTATCTCCATGGATGGCCTATTATTTTGGTCCGATTCTATACATTTGTGAATGAGTTGGGCCGTTTCCAAAACAGCCTTCGAAGGGTACTGGCCTTGTAGACGTGGGTCCACTAATCTTCTTAGCTTCTTTTTATCTACCAAAGCAGGCCTAGCCCAATCAACTAGGTTGTGTTCTCCACTGGGCCTACTTAGGTCCATCACTTTGAGGCCTGAAATGAGTTCCAGTAGGACCACCCCAAATCCATATACATCGCTCTTCACGTATAAATGACCTGCATTTTGAATGAACATAATTTTCAATCCTCGATTTTTATTCCTAATAGAGATCAGTTGACAATAACATCGAACATCCGAGTCCTGACCGAATACCAACACATGTTTAACATCAAGGTAAGTGTCCAACTAATGTAACCACATTATTATGATCAAATGGTTGTGTAACATATGCAATTATTTGTAAGTGATTAGACAAGTTCAAAAGTCACAACTGATAATAACACAAGCTTTTTAACACATTATACATGGAGAAAATATTGCATGGATGAGTTTGAGGTTGTTACCAGTGGCCATATATTCTGGAGCTGCGTAGCCGTAGGTGCCGACAACTCTTGTTGTTACATGCGAATCACCATCCACTGGTCCAAGCTTTGCTAGTCCGAAATCTGAGAGCTTTGCATTGTGCTCCTATAAATCAAAGGAACTCTATTTGAAAATTCATACCAGTCTATTCAACCTTTTTATAGTTGAAAAATATCGTGTCCAATTATCTCTAATAAGATTTCGACAAAGTTTTGTAGTTGGCTGTCAAGAGTCGAGACCCTAACACAACCATCCTCCTTTATGATCTTCGGATCACCAATGTTACACAGAGGCATACACTAAAACCGGCCTAAACTTGGGATAAAAAATATGAATATATATAGGAGCAAGAAGTTACCATATCCAACAAAATGTTAGCAGCCTTGAAATCACGGTATATGACTTGCTTCTCCGTTGTGTGCAAAAAGGCGAGACCACGAGCAGCATCTATTGCTATCTTAATCCTTGTTTCCCATGATAATATTTCTGCCCCCTCTGCATATATTCATCATTAACTTATCAGTAAAAATTTAGTGATGAGCTTTATTACAGAAGCTAATTAGAAGTTGGAGTAATGCAGAAAACCACTTACTCTTGAAAAGGAGGTTTTCCAAGCTCCCTTTAGGAAGGTACTCATAAACCAGCAGAAATTGGTTATCTTCCCAGCAGTAACCAATAAGCTTCACAAGATTTGGATGGCTAAACTTCCCCAAGAACGTCACCTCTGCCTACATTATATGCATTCCACTACATTATATGCATTCCATTACATTTCAATAACTCGAACCCGAACCCAATAATTATCAAAATCGTCCATTTTTTAATTGAATGAATAACTAGTTAATTTTTCTGATATGTTCATAGATATTATGATGAGGTTCACTTTTCAAATCTTTGTGACTTTGTACGGGACACTATAGTAGCGTAATTACTAAAGAATGAAGTGTGTTTCGATATTTTTCATCCAAATAATGACGGAACTTAAAAGAGACTAAGTAGAAAATTAAATTATCGTACTGACCTCATTTGGAAACTATATAGTGTTATAATAATATTTTTACAAATTAATGGATGTTTAATAAAAGTTTGATATGAATTCAAGACTAATCACCACATTCAAACATTCAAACGTAATCACATATGCATATTGATGTCGGCACGAAATATCATTTTTTTTTCCGGAGTAGTAGTCACGATAAGCTTACATAAAAACCAAAACCATCCATAATCAAATTGTCAACATGTTCTATATATATAATATATATAGAATTAGTTAAATTGTCAACATGTTGTATGTTGAATAAGTCAAACAATCTCATCTGATTTCTCGCAAATCACTATATTCAACGATTATTATTGACTAGTTTATTAGTCTGAAGCCAATCATAACTTAAGAAAATTGAAACTAACATAGTATATAGATGAATTAATGTTTTGCATGTTCGAACTCAACACAAAACTAACAAATGATTGTGAATTTATCGATCAGATGCCATACTGGTTGACCTGTATGCATTTATTTTCTATAATTTCCAGCTATTATATATCTTGCAATTATTGCAAGCTCACTTATATAGGACTTTTAGACACAATTAGCCAATCCGCTTTAATTAATCTATTTCACACTTGTATACTAACCCCTTTAATTCTTTATTACTACACATGATATTAATATGTCAAAATTAAAGAATTTTAACATAAAATTAATAACGTCTAGATGAATATAAGATTTTAAGTATATGATATTAGTAATTTCTTTCATTTATAAAATAATCTAATAATACAGAGTACCTCATTTCATTGATTCATGATATGCTGATATTTTCCAAGTTACATATATGGAAAGTACATTAATGACCATGATGGCCATATAAATGAGTAAATCATTATTGGCCTTATTTTTGTAATATGGGACC
Source organism: Echium plantagineum (assembly GCA_003412495.2). Classification (NCBI taxonomy): domain Eukaryota; kingdom Viridiplantae; phylum Streptophyta; class Magnoliopsida; order Boraginales; family Boraginaceae; genus Echium; species Echium plantagineum. Next base: position 13,145,515 of record CM016563.1, on the reverse strand, counting down.
CATAGACATTACTCGTTAAATTCGAACCAGAAAATGTGGTAGGTGGAATATTGAAATAAAACTTATGATCTTATAGTGACACCTAATAATCTTACCTATTCTACCATCTTGATCATTTTTACGGGCATTATGGTTAGTCAGTATTATTACTCTGAAGTGTGAAAGTAAAATTAGTGATTTACCTGAAATTCTTTGAGACCTTGTTCACTATCTGGATTAGATTTCTTAACGGCCACAGGAATCCCAAAGCCAACTTTAGATGGTTCAAGTGTTGTTTGATCGATCCAGCCTTTGTAAACTGTCCCAAACCCTCCGTCTCCTAAAACTGTATCCGGTCGAAAATTCCTGGTTGCGCTCCTGAGCTCCGCGTAGCTGAACATCTTCAACCGCGGAGTAATTATCTTCCCGATTGGAGGCCTTGTAACCGTCGCGGCCTCATGCACAACTTCTCCGACCCCATTCGACGCCTCTTTTTTCGAATCATATTCGATTTGGACTGATAAAAATGATTAAAACATAATGAGAATCTTTTTTGTCGTCGAATGTAATCGTTTATTCAACCGTTACTATATAAATCAGATCGTTACGTTTTTTTAATTAAAATGTATAAATAAATAATGAGAAAGTTTGAAATTGAATAACGAATATTAACAAAAAATGGTATAGAAGGGTGAGGTGGGTGGGGGTGGGGGTGGGGGTGGGGTGGGGGGAGGGGGTAACCTGGAGGAGTGGAAGGGGTGTAGGAGATTTGAAGAGTGTCTAGAGGAGTAGGCCAGCAGTTGCCCATCTATGAAGTATCTCTCTTGATTTCAAGCTTCTTCAATTGCTAAGCTTTTTTTGTCATATATATATATGAATTGGAGTATTTGTTTATAGTTTGATGAAGTAAAGTGTTGTGTAGGTACTTGAAGAGTTGAAGAGAGTTTAGCAAGTTGGTTAAGATTTTCCAGGAAGGAGAGAGGAAGACTATATATTGGGGAGGGGATATTCAAGTATTGTGGGACCAACAAGCAAAGAGGTTTGGTATTTATATGTACCAAGAAATTGAGGATAGTTATTTTCATCATTTTTAATATTTATCCATGTCTCACATATAATACACATATAAAATATCGGTTGAGGTTTAAAAAATAAATACAATATCAAATATGTTTAGTATCGATTTCGAACGTGAACAGTAAAATAAAATTCACCTTATTTAATCTTAATATCATAGTAGCCCCTCAATTTATCATGGAGTATAATATAGGCTAATTTATTGTTTGCCCCTATACTATGAAATTTATTTGTATGTAGCCTATAATACAATATAAGAGACCATACTATGTCATCCAAGATCAAATCATAGTTCATGCCACCTAAGCTCTTTATGAGTAAAAAAGGAAAAAAAAATGAATAATACATTCATATATTAGGTTATGTATTTTTTTTAAATGATAGAAGCCATAAATACTCATGCGATGGAAATTATAATCGAAATATTCTAAATTAAGCAAATGGAATCTAATCCACGTAATGCCTGAACATTCTATTCATAAAGTTGTCATGAAATACATGGAAACTCCACTGAGTGGGTACTGAAACGTTAGTGTCCTATTCATGAAATTGTTATGAAACGCCTCAAAATCTTACTGAGTGGGTGCTGAAATGCTGCTTTCAGATGAAGTATGTTTAAATATACTTATCTGCGAGAGTCAAACTAAGACCTCTTGAAAAGAAAGTCAAATCCGATACTACTAGACTAAGAACCTTACGTGATTGATACAAGAAGCTAAAGTGTGATATTACTTGGCTAAGAGCCTTTGGTGATTGATCCATGTATCATGTATCCATGTATTCCTGTTTACTGAATTATTTCAAATATGTAGCGATCTGAATACCGATAGACTCGGTCTTGAATTGAGCTGGTCCAACTGAACCAGCTCGATAACGGTTGTAGGCACTGGTTTTGCAAACAGTACCTTCGATCAACACTAGATGTTTACAAAAAAAACGATCTACAATGAGTGCTTTTTTCTATGTACATAGTCATAATATATGATCCAAGAACAGAAAAGCCATGTTCAAGGTTTTGTACAGTATAAAATAAATCTTGTATTATTGCATATATGACAACCCAACATCCCTGAAGATTAATGGAGGAAAAGTAAGACATTGTACATATTTATATTCATTTGGAAGATCCGATATCACAATAATTATACAAAATCTTCCAACATAGCTGATGTTTCACAAACCAGAAAACCTCAAATACATCTAAATTCAAAAGGGGGGAGCAGCTAAAACAATGTTGTATGTCAAGCAATCGTTTCAATAAAATTTAACCATTGTTTGGAAATATACCAGAGAAGTTTGGGATCTTGTCGACGTGTTTAAGTGCACGTTCAGCAATCTGCCGCGTGCGAGTGTCACCATGCTGAAAAGCATCTACAAGAGCTGTACTCACGTTTGGATTGGTGGAAACATCATATGCTATCTCATCATTGCGTAGAATTCTCTCAACGGCCCATACGGATCTCCGTCTCAGATTTTCTGTTCGTTTGTCACGTAATATGTCATATATAGGCTGGATTGCCTCACATTCAAATAAAATCTGAATCCCTTGTTCAGTATCAACAGAATCGTCCAGTATGGTAGATAGAGCAGCAAGAGAGGCTTCAACCACCTTCTCATTCGTATGATCAAGGAGGCCCACTAACTTCTGCACTGCCTGTCCTTCTAGCAGGCAAAAGGTTTCTTTTAGTGAGCATGCCCCTCGATGAACTCTACATAGTCCAGTTATCACTGGTGGATTACTAAAGCAAGAGAAGATGGATATGCATAAACCAGGCGTTGGTAGTTCAGGCAACCTGGTTAAGGCTATGGATGCTTGGGATAGGTTCTCTAAAGCCTCAGCTGAGGCCATCTGCACGTTGTCCAGACCATTACTTTGTAGAAGCTCAATGAAGAGAGCAGCAACATTATGGTCACGGCAAAAAGTGATAGCATCTGGCTCATCGGCCAAGACAAAGGTAATCCTTGAAAGAACCTTAACAAGTCCTTCTTGATATGGAGTCACGTAGCGGTTACGTTTCGTTTCTCCCTGACGTATTTTCATGATTTGGTCAATAAGAAGCTGAAAAACATCTTGTTCCAGCATCTGTCTAGTCAGAGCCCTATCTCTTTCCGGAAGATCAGCCAAAAGGCCAATTGCTGCTGCCTGCTCCTCCGTTATCCCAATATTGTCAGATATGACACTGATGAGGCTGCCAAGTTGACCAGATGTTCCACGAAGACATGCAGCTAGTTCCTGACTCATATGTGGAGATAGTTTCTGTAATAGTTTAATGCAAGCCACTCGCAGATCTGTCTGTGGAGCCTCAATAAACTGAACCAAACTGTTGGTAGCCCCGGAGCTTTTAATGGCAGAAACAACACTGAGAAGGGTATTCGGAGAACTGGTCAGGCCAACAAGAACTTGAAGGAGCTTGCATTCGATCGAAGGGCCAGTGTTACTGATAAGATGGAGAAGATTGTGGATTATACCTTCTGAAACCAGAGTCTGCCCAGGTCCAACCTGTATCGAGCTAAAATCACAGCCTGAGTTCACCAAGTTCGCTAGAATAGTAGCGGAGACTTCTTTTAGCCTCATTGGCATGTGATTGGAACCAGCAGTAAACAGATCCTTGACAAGAGGTGGGAGTATTCCAGCTTCTATCAAGATTTTGGCACTTTCCTCGTGGGAGGAGATTTGATTTAGAGCTTTTAAAGCAGCCTCTCTAGACTGAATGTTGCCAGTCTTCATAATACCAATCAATGATAGACCAACCCTCTTTGCCACAACGACTTTTACATCATTATTAAGAACGAGGTCACCAAGGAATGCAGCCATGGCCAATTTAGCATCTGGAGAGCCTGCAAGAATTATTTGGCAATAAAACTTAATAGATACTTAAATATGATAATGAAAATATTGGCCTGATATAATCTAATGCTGCCATGTGGACAACCCCTTAAAGGTCTCAATGTATTGTTTGAACTAATTCAGCCAACCACTACCAGTCTTCAACCTGTTGTTCTTTTCTTTGATCATTTTGCTTTAATTGTTTCTTTTCTTCTAATTTATATAGTATTTATTTACAATCCTAGATGTTCATATAATTCCAGTAGAATAGTTATACTGCAGTAACTATGAGGAAACATATACCTACTCCCTGGATGTTCAAGCAATAATGTTAAGTAGTATATTTTGTTCAACATCAAGGGTTATTAACAAGCTACAGTCAACAATTTTAACAGGATCCTCGCCTCCCTCATACCAAGGAAAAGCGATCAGGGATGACTGTTCTCAGATTGAAACACAATTTCAGTCCAGATAGGCAAGAGAGGAGATTCAGATTGTCCGAACTGCCGAACCAGAGGAAAAAATAGAGGTTGCCGCTAGACATCTTGTGAATTGATTGTGGTTTATGGTTTGAGGGTTGCAGGGAAGGAAAGAAGAGTCAACTTCCGTTTAGCAGTTATGATGGGTTGTAGAAGAAAGGCGGGTTCCTTGTGTTAATTCCCATTTCAAATATTCTTTTTATAGTGTGATTGGTGACCAAGAGCAACACAACGATGAGATGAGACAATGAATAAGCAAACTGTTTTGCAAGGGATGATTATAGATTATAAAAACTGTTTAGTATCTCACACCGTTATTTGTTCTTTTCTCGTCATGTTCCCAATTGAAAGAAATACGATTATTAAAAGATGACAATATTAATCATGAAAACACAAAAAGACTATGTTGCTTTACAATATTGAGGTAGACAATCACTAGTAAATAACTAGGGGAGTGAAAATATGAACAGAGGAGCAATAAGTTAAATTGTGCACCTTCAAGAAGTAGTGTAAGCAGCGGATTCAATCTACCACTTTCAGCCATTTGTCTAACATTGTTCTCACACTTCTCAAGATTCCCCAGAGTTTTATCAGCTTTCTCCACAGTGGCAGCGGTTTCTGATTTGCTGCTCGCCATTCCCTGTAAGATGAGAATTGCTCCACCTACTGAACCGATCTTTTCACTAAGTGATTCGGACTTGGAAAGCTCATACAGCAAAGAAATAGCTTCTTCTCTCTCTTTGGATTGTTCATGAGATAAGAATTTAACTATGGTTCGTATAGTATCACCTTGAGCAATAATTTCCTGTGAAAGAGACCATCATAAGACTATAATATGCATACCCTAAAAGGGGAAGTTTCACAGTTAGATTTTGCACAAGTTTGACATGAACCTGAAGGAAACTAGACAACAGAATGACTGACAGACCTTATTCTCCATATCATCCTCAATCACCATTAAAAGAGTTTCTAAAGCTTTACAACGAACTCTTCGACTAGTGCTCTTTAATGAATCAACAACCATTGGTATTAGCTCTTGGTTGCGAATTACATGCTTATTAGATTGATCCTTTTGGCAGAGATGCTGGATGAACTTCAGTGACTGCAAAATATCACTCTCTGCGCTGCCTGAAAAAAGTTTCTTGCGGGCCATATCAAGCTGAGCAGCTTCGTTTCTTGCATTCCATTCTTGAATGGTACTCCGCAAAGCAATGCTTGGGTTTAGTTCTGTGCTTCTCAACTCCTTAAGGGTTAATGGGCAAGTAATCTTACGTCCCTTCTTTCTACATTCGTCAAACCATTTCTCAATAGCTTCCCTCTCAACTGTTATCCCATTTTCCAAGGTAACAGGCTCTCGCATCACTTTTTTTGTAAGGGGGCATAAGAATGCATCATAGATAGGCTCTATATGTATCCGCTCAAATTGGGAGCTATTGCCTGAGTAGTCGCTGGCCTCATAACTTTCATCCCATGTTCCAGCCATCTTCTCAAATGTCTAACACTCTAACACTAGGGGAAAGAAACACAATAGCTTTATCAGATACCATTGCCAAAGCTTACCAAACAGAATTGTCGAAATCGAGTAAAAACTTCAAATTACATGAAAACCAAGTACCTAATTTGCTACCTGTATGCTAAAAAGTGCCATCACGCTTTTAATGAGAAGACATTCAAAAACAAATCTATAATTTTTGTTCGGTTGCGTAGCTGCTCTTGGATATAACGTGATAAATTAAAATGGATCACTACACTACCTACGCTTATTGAAGTCGTAGTAGCGTTTTCACTTCACAGGGATAAGTCTAGTCTAGTTCATTATCTCCTTAGCCACCCCCACCCGTCAACAAAACCATCAGTTTTATGGTACACTGATGAAATACAATTATAACACTAAAATATCATTTGAGATATCAGAAGACAACGAAGACTCCAAGAGCATTTCAGAGAGCTATTATAATATCCAAAAAATCAATATACCAACCTCTTGTTAGAAAACTGTTCAGGATATACAAATCAGTCTGTGGAGCATTTACATATAACAATATCAAAAGAGGCACTCAATTACCAAATGTCACATAAATATTACAACCTTCAAACCTAACCAATATACGCTCAGCTAAACTCACAAACTATTATACACAATCTCAAACTCAACATTCCCACATCAATATCAAGATTGAAGTAAAGCATGTCACATATTTCCAATTATCACAACCGCAATAAACCACTAGAGTTAGAGTTAGTCTACACCCGATATTACTCACGACAACGGGTCGTGTCTACAACAAAGGTCGAATTTGATTCTCAAATTAAAGTGGTGTACATGAAGCCAAGGTATCCTGACCACTGAGGCACCTTCCGCGCTAACCTCCGGCATGAATCCCTAGGCAGGGGAGTTGTCGGGCCCTTACTCAAAGTTTTTTAACAAAAGTCGAACTTTTACCCCCTCCCCCCCCCCTCCCAAGAAAAACATCAGAACCAACTATACAACCCAAAATCATAATCCAAATAAACAGTACCAATCCTTACCTTAACAGAATTGTGGAAAGAAACTGAGACAAAAAAAGCTTCACATAAAAATCCTGTCTTTCACCTATGCACAAAGTAATCACACTTCAAAATGTGAAATATTTATCACATATATACATTTTGAACTAACTTTTTTTCAAGAATCTTGAATTAATTTATTTTTAACACATACAATTGTGTGAAAAGAAAGAGAGGACTATAATGATAAAGATGAAGAAATGGGCAGCTGGAAAACACCAAGAAGAAAACAACAAATGGTCATTTTTTGCAATGAGTTTGAAGTTTAATTGGAAAATTGAAAGTTGACCAAGAATTGAACAGAAAAGTCAACAATGTTTCCCAACTGATGATTGATTTAGTGAGGAAGAATGATTGAAGTATGAACACGGAGCTCATACTTCGTTGACTTCAAACATGGGTGCTGGAGATAGTAGGACCCACATATGTACTTTTCTTGATTAATTGACAATAATGAGGAAATTATTTATGTAACGTGTATATTTTAGTAGCTTAAGTTAATAAATTAGTGTAATCTAAGTAGTAGTATTATTTAATCCATTTTCTCAAATATGATATTCAATAAGTTAAAATTTTAAAGGATTTAATAATCTAAATTCAATGAATAACTAATTGAGGGAGTTTACAAGCTACATAATAGTCTTCGAATAAAATAATCTCAATCCTCTTATTAGGTGAGGCACATCCGGAATAATCTCTGACTTTTATTAAGAGTAGGGAACGGTCAAGTCCCTTATTTTAAAGGGTCTCAAACTTCGAAGAAAAATATTACTATTCAAGTAAACAATTCCGATTAGTTTTCTAAATATATTCTCACATCTCTCTTTTACTTTGCTTAATTACATTTTTTCTCTGGAACAACTAGAATTGATTGTTGTACATTAAATACAAATAATTATATGAATAGACAAGAAATTAATTTTGAAATAACTTTAGGAGTTTAGAAAATCATGTGAAGGGTTCTAGTATTCTCATCTTATAAATTATCATCAACAATGCAATTTAAAAATGTTTTCTACTAGAAAGCCATTAATTTAGACGAGTTAGTTTAATTTAGTTTGTTAGTAAAGTTTGAAAGCCCTCAAAACTAGAGCTAGTTCATTTACCCAACTTCCCTCCTTTTCAAGAGAATGACGTAAGTCTCTTTCAAACTTGTGGTTCACTAATTTTTCTATTTATAATTTTCATACTTAATCAAAACATGTCAAATTTAATTGAAAATTATACAAACGGTCTAAATGAACTATTAAGATGGTACAAACTATTTCTCTTAAAAGCCAAAATAAGATTTATATACTTAATTAGTTGTTTAGTACATGTATCACAAGTTGTTTAATGAATTGTTTTTGGTCACCTAAAAGGTAAAAATAAAATTATATACTTGATATTTATAAATTTTTATTGAAAAAACATATATATTACCTAAAATGTGCAAAAATAATAAAATTTTAAAATGGTATTAATGACTATTCTTTTTTAAGTATGAATTGTTCATGAACTACAAGATTAATAAATCATAACGGTTCTCCCACTCACTTTGTTAGGTTCTCTAGTAAGTCAATAATTAGTCAATGATCGTTCAGTTTTTCAGGAACACATTAGTCATTTCACATTTAAAAATTTAAAAATAAATAAAACCGAAATTGGGAGAAATACATCACCGCCAAATCAATCCACCATCGGAACCTCAACACTTGATGGAGGTCAGAGTAATGTGTTATGTGAGTAGTGATCTTGTTATTTATAGTTTATTGTGGTGTGTAATCTGAGTGGTGATTTGTTATTTAGTTTGATAATAATGATGCTCAAATTACGTTCAATTGTGAATTCGCTTAACCGAGTAGGTGGATGAGACCATATTAAGAAGAAGAGAGTCAATGAAACCATAGTAACACAAGTGTTAAATGGCTAATTTGCCCCTAAAAGTCAATGATCGTTGACTAACTGCGGACTTTCCAGAAAACTAAATAGAGTAAGTGGATGAGACCTTATTTAGAAGACGAGCGAGTGAAGGGACCATGGTAAACACAAATGAATGGATGGTGAATGAAATGAAACATGAGTGATGGTCAAGAGTCAAGACCATTTGCCTTATTATTTATCGAGTCCGTTTGGATTAGAGTGAACAAGTGATTCTAGGTGAAGCCTTAAGTTCACCTAGATTAATCAATGTTAATGATTGATCTCCATTCATCTAGATTATCACATTTCACTTAAGGTGTAATGTAGCCATGTAGGTGAATAGTGTTTTGATTTACATTTTACTCATTTTTACCTTAATTCACGTCAATAAATTAAATAGTATCCAGACAACATTCAAATACATTCACCCAAATTCATCTCAATTACGCTCATCGACCATCACATAAATTAACTTTTAAATTTTACTTTCACTTAATTCATTCCGATCCAACCAAACATTACAGTACATGAAACATGAAAGAAATTGTATTTTGAGGTCATATTATAAATAGAGTCAAAGAGATATTTATGTGTTTGCTGATTTCAAAGCAAAGTGCACTCATGATACACATGAATAGGAAGATAAAAAGAAAACAAACAATGAATCCATCGATTAACTATGCTTGTTTCATATCAATCAATAATAATTGCTTTTAATTTTTTTTTTAATCTTAGATGATTGCTTATTAGTTTGAACGAAAGTGATATACTTTTTCATTATCTTTGCACCTTCGTCACTAATAAAATTTATTTCTCATCATAAAATATACTAATGAATAATGATTAACTCTTATTATTGAAAGACAAAAGTGAAAGTTTACATATACATTTATAAATTACTTTTAATATTAACAATTAATTATATTGACAAGGAGGAAGTAACAGGTTACATACATAGTCATATATATCTAGGTACAAAAGTGGACGATAATAAGGAGAGGATGTCTAGGAAGGAGCGAAGCGGTCCATGAGGAAAATTACGGTTTCTTCAGACAATGTGTTGTTTTGATTATTGTCACCAAATCTCTTTTGTAGGACTGGCGATGTCTCATTCTGATTACTCCCCGATCGGGATTTGAGGACGTCTAAGGAATGCGCAACTCCTTTTGGACTTTCGATAGAATCACGACGATTATCTTTGTTTCGGATTTTGAGCATTATCGTGATGAGTAGATTTTTATTACCTCCGACGACTCTCTCGCTTAACTTGGCTAGCTCCATCCTGCACACATCAACCATTGCTTCACCTGCCATCTCAATTCTTAGAGCTTATTCAGATCAACTTTTTTCTCTCTTTTTTCCCTTTTTCTTGGCTTTGGCTTGGAGTATATATACAAATAATGTAGTTGTGTTTTCGCTAGATATTTTTAGAATATGATGGAGACTGGAGAAAAACTAAGGAAAGAGTCTATATTTATGGAAACTACTTGATTATTAACTTGTTTGGAGGCATCGGATAATCCAATAATAATAAGAGTAATTGATCAACATCGATGCATGTGTTCCTCTTGAATTGTATTGCATTATTGACCCTACTTTATGCATGTGTGCCTTATTGGCTCTGCGCCTTCGGATGGATATTCTTCCACGATGCGTTATACATAAATGAGGATCCCACTTTTATTTTGAGTGGTTTTACTATCTAAAAATAATCGAGATATTTGTTTAAATAACACATTTGGATCCAAAAGCGATCTCGAACATCCATTATAAAAAAATTAACCTAAACTGCACCTAACTTACGTTAAAAGACAAAAATACTCTTACCCTTACATCATCCCCCCCCCCCCACCCAGCTCGCTATCCCTACACCCAGCTCCAACCTTGGTTGGGTGCGGTTGTCTAAGGAGCAGAGGGAAAGGGGGTGACAATGAAGGTGTAAGAGGCAAGGGTGGTGGCTAGAGAGAGGATAGTGGTGGTTGAAAGGGGTGGGGACAGGAGTAGTCGCAGAGGGAGGGGGGATCGAGCAGTGGGCAATGGTGGAGCAAGAAGGGTGTGGTGGTGGCCGGGTGGGAGAAGGTTGAAAAAGAGGAAGAAGTTGAATTAAGAGGAGGAATATTTTTGTCTTTTCACAATGTCGATTCAAGAGATTAATTGTTTGGGTCCAAAGGTGTTATTTTAACAAATTTCTCCAAATAATCAATGAAAGTTCGAATTTCGAAACCAGTATTACATTAACATACACAAAAAATACGTGAGTTCAAAATTTAAAAAGCCAATCATCGAAATTAAGAAATGAATGATCCTTTTAAGATCGCGGGAGTTCAACCGAGTCTGAACAACATTACCGGAGTCCGCAGAGAAAGAGCATATTCTCCCACCTCTTTAAGTAAACAATAACTCTACATAGTTCAATGTCAAACTGTACTTTTTATTGCATATATAGTTATACAGTGTATATGTTAACAAGATTGAAGGGTACATGTTAGACTTGACTGTAAACAAAATATCTAAGGAAGTTGTCTTCTTCCGCACAATATCTATGTAAAACCTTGTACACTTCCACCAACAAATTTGGGAACCGGTTAGAGAAATAGCTATCAAACCCTTCAGGAACCTGCCCCAAGACTTCTTGGATTTCACTTGACAGCTCCCTGTAATGATTCAGTTTGTTTCTTATGACCCTTAGCAGATCCCGTACACTGTCGAACTTGTATCGCCTGTACCGGCCAATGTCGCTGACGACACAACTATCAATTTTGTCGTCCCATTTGCAACCGAAACTTGTTGTTCCAATACTTTCCACTGCTTTCAGAAGTTCGGAATTAGTAGCTCTGTCCTCTAACTCTACTCGGTCACTCGCATCTCGAAGAAATGAGAGCCGCATGTCCGGGCTCCAGAAAAAGGGATGACAAAGTATCTCTTGTATCTTTGGCCTGTTAATGTCAGCATTGGAATGAACATTGAATCAGAGATATACAGGAACATATCATGCAAACATTTTCACAAAAGGATTGAGAGAGAATAATAATTCCTAATGGGAGAATGTCAGAGTTTAAACACAGACTGGATGTTTTACTCGAGTATCAACTAAAGCACGAATTCGCAATAGCATTCTTTACCTCAACTCTGGTTTGGGGTCGAGGAGGTGTGAGATTAGATCCAGTGCTTCTGGAAAAGATTCTATCAAGAAAAGATCATGCTTATTGCGAAATATGTTTCCATCGCGTTCCCAGACTCCACCAAATGGGTGTTCACCCCCAGTCATACAGTAAAATAGAAGACAGCCTAAACTAAACAAATCAACAGCACGGGTTTGGCGTTCACCACGAAGTTGTTCTGGTGCTTGCCATCCTGAACTTCCATAACCTGCAACAATTAAGAAATCTCATATTTACAGCGCTGATCGATGCACTATTTAGTGATGAAATTACTCAAGAACTACGATCATCCTTACAGAATCTCGACAGTACAACATAAATTTGAGAGAAAAAAGAAAGTAAATAAAGTTGAATGGATATGATTAAGCAATCCATCAAAATAGAAAATATTTGAAAATTATTTGGCTGATTGTATGATAATTGTTTTTTCCTTCAGTCCTGTTTAAATAGGTTCTTCATAAATAAGGAAACATGATTTTTCTGTCAAGACTTGGAGGGCGACAGATACATGCATTGTTCATTTATTTTATTGGTACCTAGAATCATGAGTAAGTGTTCTATGTTAGTGGAAATAGGATGATGGATCATGGATGTTGTAGTAAACAACACAAGTCTCTTTCTGGTAAGAAGCTCATCCGCTTCTAATGCATAAGTAGGCCCACCACCCACCTCATTTAGTAGGGGACTAGAAATACTTGATTTTAAGGACTAGAAATACTTGATTTTAAGTTTCAAAGGAGCAGATATTTGCCAAATTCTTCGGTATATTCTTCATGAACTGGCATATTCAGACAGTACTGCCAATTTTCTTGGCAGCTTAGCATACTCAAAATAGCATTACTATAGATAGTACTAGCATGCACTTTGTTCGTAGTTCCAAAATGACATAGCTTATAAGGGTGATGCATCCAAGTGTGTCGATGATTGAATGCATGAGCAGAAAATCCCATATAAAAATGTGACATGGAGAAGCTTCAAGTGTAAGACTGCAAATTTAATAAACCTTACTACCATAACTAGACAGTTACTACGAAAAAATTGGTGTTTGTATCTTGTGGCACAGAAGAGTTACAAGCTAACTTATAAAATCATCACTAAGAACCAGGAGTTGTATCCAGGAAGTTGGAACTTGATTCAGGATATCAGCTAACTAAGAATTCAAATGTACGAATTGTAAAATAAGGCATGACCTCATGCATTAGCCTGGTTAATAGGGGAACATGTGTTGGAGTTTCTAATGGAGCACACTCCTGATCTTCTTTACTTTCTTCTATAAAATGACAGTTTTTACATAAATGGGCCTTTTTTTTATTGTAGATTATTCCACCAGGATAGCCTAAGTGCATATTGTATATACATGCTATGTGGAGTCTTGCAGTTAATTACCAACAGGAAAATATGACAAACGGGTGCAAATGAGACATGTACCACGGAGAAAGTGGCTGTTTATCTTGCCTTATAAGATAACTCATTTCGTGACGGCATTTCTCAAGATGCATTTTTTTTACAGTAGCTCAGAATTTTTTTCAAAATTTAAGAAGCAACTGCACCAACAGTCCTTCCGTTCATTTCCACATATAGATTGTAGGTTCTACAAAATGGACATAATATACCATAGTAAAGTTCAAAAGAGATGTATATGTAGTATCAGATCTATCAGTATTCACCTGTAGTATGTTTGCTTAAGGAAGACATGTTTCCCGGTAATCGTTTGCTGATGCCCATATCAGAGAGCTTGGCATATATGGATCTTTCCTTGATCACAAGAACATTTTGTGGTTTAAGATCACGATGGATTATACCAAGTTCGTGCAAATGGGCCAGCCCAGAAACAATATCCCTGCAATGTAAAGCTGTTTTCAGTATACTGCAAGGTACATTGTTGATCTGTTAAATGAATGCATATACATTTAGGCTGCAAGTTGAAAAGGCCTCTGAAAAGGCTCCATCCTAGGCGGAGCAAAGGAGGGGTCGGATAGCACGCAGCCTTACCCCTGTAATAACAAAGAGGCTGTTTCTGAATAGATCTAACAGCGAAGCGCAAACACTATCTACTACTTGAGATACAAAGTGTAGGCAGTATAATGAGCATGATGATATTGAACTTTGAACATGATAACACTATGAAGTTCAAATGATAGCAGGAAAAGTAGACAGAGAAATAACAATGAAGGTTCACCCTACAGAATTTATAGAGGCCAATTAAAATCTGTTGGCTGCAATGTTTATAGGATAATGTGCATAATATATTAAATGGAAAGTCAATGCAGGTGCCTAAGCTGATTAAACTACAGCATTTGTGCAATGATCTTAATGTTGTGAGTTTGAGAGACAGAAGTGCTAGAATTATGACTGGAGATCTGTAGACTGTAGCTGAATCTAAGCGAAGGTAAGAGAATCTCACAACTAGTCTGTTACATAAATCCATTCCATGAATTAGAAAGATATGTATAATCTTCATTAAGAAAACCCTTAACTGATAGGGATAAGTATCAAGGACTAACCTCATCAGTTTCAACAGCTGAGGAGATGGATAGCCATTTGTCTTCCACAAATTAAGATTTGTATCATCTTTGTCCATATAGCGTATTTTTAGGGTATGCTCGCTATCGGAATCATGAACTTTAGCATTTTGATCTTGAAAGGGATGAGAATTTGATGAGATTAGCTCATCTAAGCTACAGGTGCATCGTTCTAGAGCGAGATAGACGAAATCTATATCATATTCTACTCCATACCACCGGACAATGTTTGGATGCTGATCTGAAGCAATTAGATTTTGAATTTCTTTCAGCGCCACATCATGGTGGGTCTGGACCAGGCGTTTGACAGCCACTGGGCGCCCATCATAAATCCCCTCCAGGACAACAGTTCCATTGCTTCCATTAGCGATTACTTTGTTTAAAATGACCAATTTACCAATCTTACGCCCAGAACTCCCACCTTCAGAACCACTAAAAAAGGTGGGATTAAGATTTCTATCAGTTTCGTCTAGGTCAGATAATCCATATGCGGCTCTTGCCATCTTATCATTCTGAGCAGATTTCCGAGTTTCAGTGACATTGTCATTGCTCTTTGCTGCTTTCCTAGATTTCTTCTTTTTTGGTATTACAGCTTGTGATTTAGAATCCTCTCCCTTCTTGTACCAGTTGCGATTAGCATAGAAGAAGAAAGTCGTCACTAGCATCAGGAATAAGGATAAAAGGGCAGACGGCCAAAATTGTGCCATGGAAAATGCAAGAGAATCTGCATTGACCTCTGTGTGACCAACATCTATCGCAGGTAAACTCAAAATTCTGGAGTTTGCAACCTCAGTAGTGGGTAAAGCAAGTACAAGACCATCTTGGTATAGGCCAAGTAACTTGTCTAGAGGCTGTACTATGCTAGGCCTATCAGGTGCAGGTAAAGAGAGCACCGGGTTCCCAGGAAGGGATTTTAATAGGCCACCAGACACGAAGAGAGATTCCAACGAGCCTCGATCACGGATCCGGTAAACAACAGGCCTTATATGACAATCTAATGGCATCTTCAAATCTATTCCATCACCCGAACTTCCATCGAAAAATTTCTCAATCCCATCACATTGAAATGAAGCTTCAATATCCGCAAATTTAAGATCCCACAAGAGTTTTCCGGTTCTTGATGAAGTATACTTCAACGAATAATCTGTCCTCATAACATAGAGAGGTTTGTCAACTGCATTGGATTTTTTGCCAGTATATCCGACATATGGTCCAAATTCTTTTGACAAAATAGGATTTTCTTCAGCATCTCTATTCTCGGCATGGGAGAAGTTATCAGATCTAAAAGTTTGAATGACTTTTCCATTTTCGGCATCAACAAGGAAGACAGTTGTTTTTTTCGAGCTCAATACAACACCACCACCGGCTGATACATATGGAGTACGACTTATAAATTCTTCAGCAGAGAGGGGGAGTTTCTGAAATGCAATCAAGTATTGTTAACATATCAAGTATTCTGAAATGCAAAAACGACATTTTTAAGACATTAACTAACCATCAAGATATAGAAAAAGAAATTTGATGCTCATAGAACCTTAATTAGCTCGTGATCAAATTAAAAAGAAAAGCCCATCTATCACTATGGTAAGAGCTAAAAGCACCTTTTTAATTCCATTTCCATGAATATATAGCTCCCAATCTTCTCCACAGTCAATGTAAAAGCTGTCTTCCTCTGCAGGAGAAGTAAGCTCGTTATCCTGGGCAGGGAGAGCCTGATAAGAAGAATAAATTGGTACACCGGTAGCAAACGACCAGGCAGCATTTCCTGAGTTGCTATCTACCAAATATATTGTGCCATCGGGAGCAGCCACTATCACCGAATCACTTCTTCTGAATTTTATGTCACAGAAGTAACCATAATAAATTAATTTTCCTATTTAGTAACTCAGGCAATTAAAAGTTTTGAAGTCCCAAAAACAAAATTCAAACTTTCCATCATTGTCTTTCAGCCGCGTATGTCTTATAGAGAAACCAAGTTTCTTATTGATGTGTCTTAATATACCAAAAGAACAATAAACAGAATTAATTCACAATTGACTGAAACTTATGATAACACGATGACCACCATTTGAACAAAGGGATCTTTTTCTCTTAAAGCAACTTTAAGTAAAAATGAATACTCAATTGATCTATAATCCGTTCCTTTTATGGTTTCTTAATCTAGATCAAATTAACTCTAAGCCTAACTGACAAAAATTGATTAAAAAAAAACACTTTATCTAATTGTATGCATTACCATCAAGTAGATTCAGCATTTAAGAAGCAGATATTGATTTTTAAAAACGCAAATTCATCATAATTTCTTCTTTATCATCAAGTAGATTCGGGATTGACTTCAAAGAAAAAAAGAGAGTCAAATGTACCCCCATTAATCACATAAATATACAAAAATTAAAATTCCGCAAAATGCAACAAAATTATTGCAATAACTTTAATATCAACAAAATTAAAATTAATCAGTTTAACTTTTTGTATAATATCAATTAAACAATAAAGTGTATATGGTTTATGAACCCTGGCCATAATAAATAGAATTGGATAAATCGTTCATACTCAAATTATTGTAATAAGAAAAACACTTACGGGGTTTTGATTTTCAAAGGTCGGGTACCGGAAATATCGTCGGAACCACCATCTCCGGCGGATATGATCGGATCGGAAGAGTTGGCGGTCGCCGGAGCACCAAAAACAATAATAAATAACAAAAAAGAGAAGAATAAGAGGGAGATATAGAGCCCTCTTATCATCTTAGATAAATCATCAGCTTAACTCAGAAAATGAATAAAGATTTAGGGGGGAAGGGGGGGTTGATTTTTGGGGGTTTTATTTGTTGTTAATTTTTTTGTATTAAGATTAATGGTGTTGGTGTATTGTAAGAACGTTGTCAACAAAGTACGAGTCTTTTTGTCTGAAATGGATTTGTGTGGGGTCCCTTTGATCGAACTGCCTATGAGATTTTGCCACGTGGTCATTGACATTAATTAACTTCTTCCCCCGTGGAGAGATATCCGAAACATAATTACTCGCTCGTTCCCATCTTATTACTTAAAACATAAATATCAATAATAAAATGGAAAGCAGAGTGTATAATACTTTATTTTATATTAGGTAAATGGCACAATCAATCACTCACGTTTACGAAAATTCTGCATTTTATCACTTTGCTTCAAGTTTGACTGTTTTCGATCACCGACGTTGGATATATTATGTACAAAACGACCAACTCTCACGTTTTTTTTTCTTACAAAATGTGATTTTTTGAGTTTGACAGGGGTAATTTAGTCATTTTCATAACATTTTTTAGTTTTTACAAAATTAGAGTAAGTTGTGTTAAAATGGTATGAAAATGACTAAATTATCCCTGTAAAAACTAAAAAAAATCACATTTTATATAAAAAAACGCGAGAGTAGGTCGTTTTGTACACAATATCCAACGTTGGTGATCGAAAACAGTCAAACTTGAAGCACAGTGATCGAATGCGAAATTTTCGAAAACGTGAGTGATCGATGGTACCATTGCCCTTTATTTTATTTACATACATATTACACGATTTCATATTAATTAAAAGATAGTAAGATACTTCCTTGATCCCTAAATGATTGACATATTTTGACTTTTCGTGGTTAACAAAACACCATTTTAAAACGTAAATATCTATTATTCTACATGTGAACAAATTATAGAAATTTGATATTTCAAAAATATATATTAAGACGAACATAATTAGATCTCATAAGACTATATATTTTCTTATCGTTTAATGAGAATTCATGATTAAATTTTGTAAAATAAGATATGTAAATAAAATAAAAATATTGTAAAGTATTATACTCTCTCCTTTCCATTTTATTATTCATATTTATACTTAGGTCCGTAAATGAACCGAACCCTCCTGAACTTTGTCAGATTTTTATCAGTTCGAGTTTAACCGAACCCACAAATTTGAAGTTCGAGGTTTGATCCAAAGTTCGAACAAAAATTTGAATATTTTTTTATAGAATAAGAAGAAAAATGAAAAATAAAATAAAATATATATAATTGGGTCAAACCTAAAATTGAGGTTCGAGCTCTGTTCGATCTACATCGAATCGAACTTATTGAACAGAACCGAACCACCTGAGGGAACAAAATGGCAAAACCACTAACAGCATTTCATCCTAACCATGTGCATTAAAATTCTACCCATAAATGTATGCAAAGATTATTCCTCAGTCTAATATTTTTTTTTGTATAAATGAAATTGCAAAAACGAAAGGAACACGACATTTTGGAAGACCTTTAAATAATGTAATCAATCAGATTTAACCTCCTCGGATTACTACTCCAGCACCATCTTACATTATTGATGTCAAAGCTTCATGACAAATAAAATAGAAAGGAAAGCTTATGCGAACACTTCAACTTCATCCGAGTTCACTGCAACTTCATTTGGATCATCCTCTGAGTGCAGTTGATTTGAAACTGCATCAATTGCAGAGTTTAGTTGTTCAATCTTCTGGCTTAGTTTCTTCCGTTGTTTCTGCAAAATAGAAATGATTGATATGAAACTTACGAATAAGTTAAATAACAATTATGCATATATAGATATGATACACCTAACCATATAGCTGAGGAGGTGGATAAGAAACTTTACATACACACACATCGCAAACATTTCTTCGCTAAAGCACATCTGCAAACAAATGACATTTCGCTATCTAATCTGAGCACTAGGTCATCTCACAATCTCACTGGATATGGGCGAATGAATCACAAGCTTGATATTTGGATCCATATCTCGTATCAAGCAAGCATGTACGCTTGGACAATACCATTCGCTTTACACAACTCATTTACTTGACTGGACATCCATATCTCGTATTAACGCATAGGTTGTTCACTATTATAGTAAGGGGTTTGGAGGTACCAAAAAGTCTAGGTATGGCAGGGAAACCACTAAAATCAATCTAAATTGACTAAAATAAAAAAGGGAGCTAGATGTTTGAACTACTAATTCAAGAAGAAAGTGAGATTATGAAAAAGGTGTGGGAAGTGCTCACATATCATTCTGAAAGAAGTCTCCACCTAGTGACTACATTATTCTCCATAAGACATATTTCATAAATAAAGCTAAAAGAAAAAGACACTATGATCACGAATCAAGAGAATGATTCAGAGTTCTTGCAGATTGGAATCACGCAGTACTGGGCACGATATAGATCTTTCAAAGATGAAACCGATAGTGACATAGAACATATTTCAGTAAGAATGATACAAGTGAGTTTTATAGTGGAAAAGTCAGAAACAGATAACTTAAATTATTGGTGGGATTTAAGAAGACGTTTTCGGGATGCCGCTAATAACCAACGAATGGCAAGTGCCTTTCCTTGCGTGCAATAAATGATACAAGAAGAGAAATCCGTGTTAACTGCTCACCTCCAAAACTTTTTCTTCATCATAAATGAATTTTGGTAGTTTTTTCATTATATCCTTCTTATCTGCTCCATCCAGAGCATTTCTAATCTGTTTAGAAGCACAATATTGTTAGATATACATGAATAAATGGCACTCATTGCGATTCCTAAAAGCTAAGCAGGAACCCGTCACTGGTCTTTTTATGACCGAGAAACTAAGGCTATGAATTGTATCATTGTATGCATAAGGGGTGGAAGCGAAGAAATAAGCCAACAAATTTGATGTAAAATGTTTAACTAGCATCTCATGACATGCAGACCGACTAGCTTTAATTTGAAAAATAGCTAAGAGAAACTAAACTACCTTAGGTGCAAATACAGCGCCAAGTGTGCCAACAACTATTCCTCCCAAAACAAATCCACCAATGAAAGAACTTGAGCTGCTTGACCTTCCACCAACACTATTACAAGAAAAAAATTGTCAGGATTCAAAATGTAATACTATCGCCCATGTTAAAGTAAAATGTATTTTCATCTAAGAGCTATACAGGATAGTGATGTCTGCATACTTGAATTGAAGAAATGTGTTCATTTATCAGCTGAAGAAGCATCTAATGACATTCAGCCCCGACTCTCCCATTAATTTTATAGCCAGGGGAAATTAAATAGATGTCGTATATTGCAGGTTGAGAGGGGGGGGGGGTCAAAGATTATTTTTTCAGCTTGAATGTAGGACAGGATGTTGTGAACAAACATAAGATACAAAACATGAATAATGCAGACAGAAAATATCAGTTTACATCAAAATACCTGTAACTAGCTTGGACAGTCAGAGGTCTTTGGGAGAAGGATAAACTTGTCGCACGTCCAAATTTTAGAGATAAGTTCGAAGGAGTAACGCCAGAAATGAATCGATCCTGTAGCTTCAAAGAGGAACCTAACAAATGCCCACGACAAGAAAAACCAGATGAGATAGTCCCCGCAGGGACTAACAGATGAGCAGTTCAAAAAAAGAGAAGATTATTCATTGAATATCCATCCTGTTACAACATATATGTTCACTTTATTACCTTGTTCAATTTAATTTCCTCAAAAAGAAGAAACATAATCACTATAATAATAACCATGATGATTATAATGTAATGAAAGATAATTAGCTAGATGTCTCAGTAGAGTACTAATAGTCTAATATATATAAGTATAAGAAGGATAATTAGCTAGATGGCTCAATAATCCGCCTTCAAGGAAATCGATTATGAACAAGATGAATACTAGTGCATCACCATTAATTTAAAGAGTTTATACATACATTTGACGAACATTATCGTTTTAGCCTAGGTGATCTCTCGTTTACGCTATTTCGATTTCAGAATACAACAAACCTGGAAAACTACATTACCTTTCATCCATAAATATAGCATTGGCAGCACATGATCGATACAGTTACCCATTTACAATACCACTAATTCAATTAGAACACATCTACAATTAATTTCTAGGTCTATCATATATCGTGATTAATTCTAAAATCACCAAAAATAAAAAAAGCGTAAAATGTACACATGATGATGAAAAACATGAACCTAAACATTGTAGTTAATTTAACCATTAAAGGTGATGAATAAACAAAGATAAATGGGGGGGGATATTGAACTACCAATACCTGGGGTTGGTTTTGAGAGTACAAGAGAGGTTGATAGAGAAGCCATTGCTAAGAATATATTGAAGATGGTAAAATGAAGATCTGGAACAGTTAAAAGAGCGAAGGTGCGTGATTCAGATTATTGTGAGCTTGTGTGTTGTTGTCGATGGAACCGATGGTGGGAACGTTAATAACGAGGAACCGATGGACTGACTCGCAATCATTAATGTTATACTCCCTTTATTTTCCTCAAATGATAAAAGCTACAAATATTCAAAAGATGAAATTACTATTGGTACATTTTGACATTTCATAATCAACAAAACACGATTTCAAACATAAATATCTCATATTTTATAAATGAAAGAATTATAAAAAGTTGATATATATATTGAGACGAATCTAACTAGATCTCATATGACTACATTATTTTCCTATTGTTTAATGATTGTTGATCAAACTTTTTAAAGTTTGACCATGTAAAGTCAAAATGTACCAATCATTTAGGGACGGAGTGAGTAAAATCAAGGCTTATTTTCTTTTGGCCCCCTGCACTATCCAAACGCTTTCGTTCCGCCCTCTGAAGTATTTTAGTTTTCAAATAAGGAACCGAACTAGCATTATTTTCAATTTACCCCCTATTTTTTTCATTCCGCCATGAAGTATTTTTTTTCACTCTATTTCCTTTCATAATGTTTTGATGCCCCACAAGATCGTTAGTACGCATCACTTAAAATAATACTCCATCCGTTCTCTTTTACTTGTCGTTCTAGCCTCAAATTTTTGTTTCTAAATACTTGTCATTCTAGCATAATTAATTACAAATTTATACTTTCAATGCACCTTTTAATTACATTTTACATTGAGTTTATCAATCAACCAATTATATAGTGTCAATTGATTGTAGTTTTATATTTCCAATGTACTTTTTGACTCTCTTTTACTTTTTCTTAATCTATGTGCAAATAGTTAGAACGACAAGTAAAAGAGAACGGAGGGAGTAGCAATTTCTGTATTCATGTTTGTAATATCTTTGTAGTCACAATTCATCGCTAATTATCAAAAAAAAAAAAAAAAAAAAAAAAAAAAGAAGCGGGGGAGGGGTCTTCTTCCTGGTACAGGGAGGCGGGGGTGGGGGAAGGGATAGGGTGTGTTGAAGAAGAATGGGTGGGCTTTAATCTTAATT
Source organism: Echium plantagineum (assembly GCA_003412495.2). Taxonomy (NCBI): domain Eukaryota; kingdom Viridiplantae; phylum Streptophyta; class Magnoliopsida; order Boraginales; family Boraginaceae; genus Echium; species Echium plantagineum. The sequence continues at coordinate 13,122,799 of CM016563.1, read as the reverse complement.
ATGTAAAAAAAAATTAATATTGTCCTTTATACTTTGTAATAGCAACAGGGGTAAAACAGTCATTTTATCATTTAAAACTGAAATAAATGGTCCAGGGGACACCTCAGAAACGATCAGAAGTATAGGGCAATCTTTAACAAACTTCATAGTATAGGAGGCAAACAGTAAATTAGCCAAAATTTTGAAGTAAGCAAATAAAAGTGTAAGCTCCAAATGTAAATAGTTTGGCATTCTATGACTACTGCTCGAATGAACTTTCGCTTCCACGATGTGACTCCAATCCAGGTAATATGTGAACTCCGGTTCTTGAATATGAACCCGGTCACAGAAATCCAATCAAACTTAAAACCTCTTAGAAAGAAGCTCGAGCTTGGATGTTATACTCCCTCCAATAGTAAAAATTGAAATATTGGTCATATTTTAAAATTCAATCCTTCTCATTTATCGCAAATTAATTGCATATTTGGTTTGTCATGTTCATTTGGAGCTTTTCCAATAGAGGTCACGGTAATATGTAATTTGAGTGGTGATCTTGTTATCAATGGTTGATTGTAGTGTGCAATATGAGTGGCGACCTTGTTATTTAGCTTGATAATAGTGACGTTCAAATTGTGTTGAGTTGTGAATTAGCTTAATCGAGGAAGTGGATAAAACGATATTAAGAAGAAGAGTGAGTAAAATATAATAAAATATATGTGATGGTGCTCATTTACCCTTAGAGGTGTACACGAGCCAAGCCGAGCCCGAGCTCAAGAATTTGTGGCTCGGCTCATCACTAAATGAGCCTTTTGCTTGGCTTGGCTTGCCGAGCTTTCACCGAGCCGAGCCTTAGGTGGGGGTGGGATGTGTTGGAGAATAAGGGTGGGGTTAATTTTAATTATGTAAAATATTTTAATATTGCCCCATATACTTTTAATAGTGACAAAGGTACAATAGTCATTTTATCTTTAAATCTGGAAAAAGGGTCCAGGGAACACCTCGAAAAGATCAAAAGTATAGAGGGCACATTAAAACAAACTTCATAGTACATGGGGAAAATAATGAATAAACCTAAAATCTATTAATAGCAAACATGTTATACCGCATTATTAACATGCAATTAAACATCTATTCAATTACTCAAAGGCTTATTTTCATTTTGGACCCTAAACTATGATGAAAATTTCAAATTGGACCCTAACACTATCCTAAGCCTCATATTGGACCCTATACTATGGTTTATCTCATTTTACCCCTTAAAACGCCAAATATGATGTAATTTCGTTTTAAAATAAGGGCAAAATCGAAATAGCACATATATTAAACTTTTGGACACAATTCACAAATAACAAAACTTATTAAAATTAAAAATAAATCTCAGGCTTATTTTTATTTTGGATCATGAACTATCACGTAAGTTTCAAATTGGACCATGATACTATCATTAGTTATTTGTAAAAACGCCCCAAAAGTTTGATATATGTGATAATCCGAATTTTCACTTCTTTTAAAACGAAATTCAATCTAAAATTGACATCTGAGGGGGCAAAATGGGACAAAACGTAGTATAGGGGACAATTTAAGGCTTATGATAGTATCAGAGTCCAATTTAAAACTTACGTGATAGTTCAGGATCCAAAATAAAAATAAGCCTTACTCAAACCTTCTCTACAAGTTACATATATTATGACATGTCTTAATATTGTCAACTGAATTTCATAAGTAACATCTATCATCAACTCTTATCGCTCGTTTGTTCGTTTCATCCACAAAATTATGTTTATTTTACACTTAATCATTGAAATTAAAAGTTTTTCAATCTTAACTATACGTTAAAGATATAAAGGGGGAAGATATACAAATTCTTCCAATAGTCACTTGTGTTAACATACATAATTACTTACAACTATAGTTATTAGATATGTCTTTACTATTCCATATATTTATATTCTAAAAATTCGGATATGTATTTATCTATTACCATCCCTTACTCACATGTTCCAAGTGTTAATTAAGAGAGAAAATAATTATTAATATGGACTTTATTTTTCGTCTCAATCTTTTCCTCTTTTAATGGTCATTATTACATAAAGTATAACTAAATTTGCTATAAACACTCTCGTTTATTGATTCCTTAGGGGAAGGATAATTTTATAAATGACCGATCAATAATTTTTTGCTCATTTAAAAAAAATAAAATCCATACAGAGACTTTTAATTTGCTCTTCTTTCAAAACAATGAACATACAATTGTTACTATTACTCTCAAATGGATACAAACATACTTACATAAACAAAAATAAATCATTTTAGACATTTATCACACATGATTTATACAAAAATATTAGAGAAAAAGCTTTAAACTCAGTAATATCATATAAAAGAAAAAAATGGCAGGAGGAGGAGGACCAGGTGCTGCCCCCGAAAGACAACTAGATCAAACAGCAACATGGGTTGTCTCTTTAGTTTTTGCTGTTATCATTATAATTTCCATATTATTGGAAAAGGTTATTCATATTTTTGGAGAGGTAATTCATCAATTATATTCATGCATTCAATTATTTTTACATCTTATATATCAATTTCTCTCATTTTATATTATATATGTTGTATATGATTTATAATGTTAAGTTTTTTTTCTTCCCTTGTGAAATAGGAATAAAAGTACATCTTGATCGTAGCATTTATGATCGATGTAGGCATGTAGCTAGTAGTATATTACTATCTCCATTTTAATACAAACTACATTTTCGTTTTTGTGTGTCTAATTTCTAACAGTCAATTATTTATTATTCTTTAGTTTAAAAAATATAAATTTATATTGTAACTTTTTCAATATACTCCCTCCATTTTTCTTATATGACCGTTTAGACTTTTGGTTTTATTCTTGGGTTAATGGCAATCACCTATGTTTGTCAAATGTTTCCAGTCCATCACCTATGATTTAAACCTTTCCAGTCGATCACCTATGTTTTAACACGTTCTAGTCGATCACCCATCTGGAACTCCACAGTTAAGTTTTGCATGTGACTAACACGTGACTTGCATTAAGGGTGTTTTGGTCATTTACTGAACGTATTTTAAGGATAAAAAATGGAATAATCATTTTCTAGTTTCCCAACAAGAAAGTTTCAGCCAATTGACACCGCAGTTGTATCGGCCGGGGCCTCGCGACATTGATTCTAGAGAGCGGTGATTGGAGAAGTCAACTCCCTCCTGAAGGTCGTTGGTCAGGGGAGGGGGTTAGAGGCGATGGAGGGAGAGGGAGGAGACGGTTGTCGCAGGTCGTGGGGGGAGATGATTGTGAGGGAGGAGGGGGTTGGGACGATTGTGAGGGAGGAGGCGGTTAGGATGATTGACTAAAATACCTTCCTTAATTGTCATGTGACAATTACGTGACCAATATAACTGAAGTTAGACGAAAATTTTAACAAAGTGATCAAGCGGAATACAATTTAGAACATAGGTGATCGACTGGAACGTTTTAAATCATAGGTGATCGACTGTAAACATTTGACAAACATAGGTGATCATCCTTACCATTAACCCTTTATTCTTTTATATGACGTTTTATAATTGAAATGTGTTGTTTACAATTTAAATGTACTTTTTACTTACTTTTTTCATTGAAATTATCAACTAACCAATAATATAGCTAGTGAAAATCAATTGATATTTTATATTTTCAATGTACTTTTTGACTATTTTTTAATTGTTCTTAATTATGTGTATAAAAATGTCTAGAATGACATATAAAAAACGGAGGAGTATATAATATGCTTGAAGGGAATTTTAATAATTATATTCTTCGAGTAGCTAGTATCTTGATCGTTTGCAATGTTAACCCTCTTCAGACGTTTGAAAAGAAAAACAAGAAAGCATTATGGGAAGCACTTCAAAAAATTAAGGGAGGTAATAAGGTTTTCATAATTTCTTTTATCTTTCAAATAGCATAATAATATGAGGAGATATTAATAGGTCTATGAATAACTAACTAAGATTATTTTCCTTTTTTAACTGTTTGCAGAACTAATGGTTCTAGGGTTCATTTCTCTTCTTTTGACATTTGGACAAAGCTACATTACACAAGTTTGCATCCCTACTAGATATGCAAACATTATGTTACCATGCCCTGGTAAATATGATGATGACGACGATTACAAAGGTAATAAAGGTTACAAAGGTGGCGGCGGCGGTGGTGGTGCCGCTGGCGGTGGCAGTGGTGGTGGCGGCGGCAAGGATGATCATCATAGAAGGCTTTTATGGCATGATCATCGAATGCTAGCAGGTGATGGTCCAGCCAAAGCATGCAGGAGGGTGAGTATCTAACGATATCTTGGCATAATTTATGTGTTAGATTATAGGGTTAATGTTATACTCCCTCCGTCCCTAAAAGATTGTCACATTTTGACTTTTGTTAGTCAAACATTACAAAGTTTGATCACGAATTCCCATTAAACGATAAAAAATAATATAGTATTGTGGGACCTTGTTAGATTCGTCTCAATATATATTTTTCAAATATTAACTTTTTATAATTTTTTCGCATGTAGAATAATAGATATTTATGTTTTAAATCGTGTTTTGTTGACCACCAAAAGTCAAAATGTGACAATCTTTTAGGGACGGAGGGAGTATTTGCTTGCACGTATTTTATGACGCTTATTATTCGATTATTTATATTTTATTTTAATTTTTTGATCATTATGTTTCAATATTATATTTGAGTTAGTTTTTTGATTAATTTTTTTTGTTAAAATCAATTTTTAGTCAAACTGGTCGTTAATTTAAAGGGGTAAAATAGTGAATTAACATAAAATCATACATGATTGAGAGTAAAAAATTATTGATCCTCAATTTGGAAAGGTATATTAGTCAAATTGATCTTTAAACTGATCCGTAATTTGGAGTATAATATTAGTAACTGTTTAAATTAATTAACAAAGTAATAACATGACATTTGGCATAATTGCGAGCAAAAAAATTACTTATAATATTTCATACGTGCATATTTCTTAATCAAGATTGATGTCTCTAACTTGAGGGGAACTCTGTATATGCAGGGAAATGTGCCACTCATTTCTGTTCATGGGTTACATCAATTACACATCTTCATATTCTTCTTAGCAATCTTTCATGTTATATTCAGTGTCATAACTATGACACTAGGAAGATTAAAGGTAAACAAAGTACAACTTTTTTTGAAAATAAATTATGTTATTTTTAATGTAAGATCATTATTGATTTGGTCTTAAATAATAAGACGATGTTATACTTTAATCTCATATAATTATGTTATTGTTACACATTAGTCCTTGAAAGTGATTGGGTATATATCTTAACTAGTTCTGACACTCTTATTGTTTAAGTATTTTTTCATGAAAATGATGTTATGTATTTATATTCAGACTCGTAATTGGAAGACATGGGAAACGGAGATTCAAAATCAACAAAAATCAGCAAACGGTAATCTATATTTACTTCAATAATTGTAATTAATACTTTTATCTTTGAAACCTAAAATTTACTTATTAATAGTCTTTTTAACTATATTATGAAAAGTTATAAGAAATTATATTATGAGAATTCATTTAAAGCAAATAATATTATAGGGAGAAATTTTTAACTATTTATTAAATTAAAAATGATCTTATTCAAAGCTATCTTTCAATGGTAAAAACACAATTAGAAAATTGATTCAAAAGATAATGTTTTACTTATATATATGCTCTCATACAATTGTTATAAATTACATATGAAAGTATACTTTGATTAAATATTAATTCATTATATTTACCAAGAGTATATTATGGTGCAGACCCCTCATCCTTTAGGCTCACACATGAGACATCTTTTGTTAGAGATCATTCCAATTTTTGGACCAAAACACCAATTCTCTTTTTCTTGGTAAGTACTTCATATGTTATGAATCATTAAAATTAATATAATCGTCTGAGTCGATATTTTAAAGAAATTATCGATCTAACTAATATAATCGTTAAAATGGTACTTTAAAAAGAATAGAATAATATTACTCTAGTAAGAATTAAAACTCGAGAATTATAGATTATAATACAAAACCATGAATAGCGTTAATTTTCCTCTTAATTACTAACCATGTGACATTATTTTAATAATTGATTGCAGGTTTGCTTTTACCGTCAATTTTTTAGATCCGTTACCCGAGCTGATTACATGTCCATGCGACATGGGTTTGTTTCAGTAAGTCACAAGATTTTAAGTTGTACAATAATTAGACTTGTCCAAAACCATTCTTCTATTTCTCTATAGGTTCATTTAGCACCAGGAAGCAAGTTTGACTTTCAGAAATATATGAAGAGGTCACTAGAAGATGACTTCAAAGTCATTGTAGGAATAAGGTAACATCTATTGGCCTTATTTGTGATTCTGCTCGAATGTTAGTCCGAATGTGAAATTCATATCCGTGTGTCGTTAGACGGGCACCTTCAACTAGTTCTAATACTAACGTACAACATTGATGATCTTGCAGTCCGTTATTGTGGGCATCTGCAGTGATGTATCTACTATTAGAAGCCGCTGGTGTGTTTTCACTTCTTCTTCACAATTTAATTAGTACATTGTAATAATTTAATATATAAAAAGTAACAAAATAATATAATTTGCAGGTGAATATGTAACATTTGCCTTGTCTGCTCTTCCTCTAATTGTAAGAACAGTTTCTCTAATGAGGAATACTTCGATTTTTATTTGATTAAAATAGCAAGAATGAAATGCAATAAGGAACTAACACTTGAGTTTACTTAATAAAGACAACACTATTAGTTGGCACAAAGCTTCAGTCGATTATAACTCAAATGGCTGTTGAAGTCCAAGAAAGGCATGCAGTAGTTGTAGGTATACCTCTTGTTCAAGTCTCGGACCGACATTTTTGGTTTAGCAAGCCAACAATGCTCCTTCATCTTATACATCTAATGCTTTTTCAGGTATGAAATCTTATCATTCTTTCTTTTATACAAATAGTCGACCTACTTGTGAAACATAACAATTCGTGTATTAGACGTTGGTCTCTCTTAAACTTGATCGCTTTATGTTTGTGATTATATCATAAGTAATCGGGAAATTTCTGTTTGTATTTGCAGAATGCATTTGAGATCACTTATTTCTTTTGGATACTGGTAACGATGTTACTCCTATTTTAGCCTAACTTTATGATTCATATAGTTTACAAGAGTATATTAACTGGTTTACCGCGGTGCAGTACGAGTTTGGGGCAAATTCATGCTACCATAACAATTTACTAATGTCCTCGCTCAGAATCGTTTTTGGGTAAGTGATCAGCTTCAACCTACTCTTTCAAGTGTCTTTTTTGTGGGAATATATTATCGTCCTCAAAGATATGTAATCGCTAGCACATCATCCGATTTTAATTTTGATTATTAATTTCTCAAGCTTCCCAACCATTAAACCATTCGATTATCTTGTAAAATGCAGGGCAGGTGTCCTTTTCCTGTGCAGCTATAGTACTCTGCCACTATATGCATTGGTCACACAGGTAAGCCTTTTTTCAAACTAAAAAATGAGTGTTATGTCTTATATGTTGTTTTATTACAATATTAGTTATCCTGATTCCTTTATACAAAATGTATAGATGGGTTCAACCATGAAGAAGTCTATATTTGATGAGCATACTTCTAAAGCATTGATGAATTGGCAAAGGCATGCAAAGAAAAACAAAACCACTCAACCAACTAAGAAATTAGGAGGGAGCCCTCCAGATTCACCATCTAATCTTCCTCAACCCAAGGGTGACAAGGAAACGAGTATCGAGATGGGAGGCGATCCCACACTTAGGTAAATTTAGTTAATCGATGGTTCCTATCATCATCATCATCATCATCACCAGACTTGTTAAATTATTATGATGGAAATAGCTATACGCATCGCCACGAGCGTGGACGGGTTTGTTCAAAGTGTGGTTAGATATTCATTTGTAAGTATCACGATTTCGAAATTTGTTGTATGTTCCACTACAGTTTTGTTAAAACAGACATATATATAGGAATTTAAATAGTGAAATAGGGTCATAGGATACCAGTAGAATGTGGTATACATGTATTGATGAACCATGTTAATTTTTACTCGAGCAACCATGTTAAAAGTACAGTGACATCGACATATTGTTCTCAACTGTGACCAATTTGATCAAGTATGTGATCGTTCATGATTTTAATGTCTCCTTACAAACACTTCATTGATCGAGCTTATCACACAAAGCTTACCTAATATGGTATTGTGGTTTATCTATAGGTGACAATATTTATTGGTTATTGTATTAGCACGAGACACATCTAGTGTATAATGTTGCAGTTGAGGGCTCGTTACAAAGTGACCTTTCCATATTACCATTTCAACATTTATATCACATGCTCAGTCATGTGATGATATAATCAGATAAAACTCGCTTTGTTTATAAACTTTTGAGACATATCTATTGATGGATTGAACAAGTAATAGGTCGATACCCGCTTAAGACTTTGCAGAAAACATAATCTGATACATGCCGAACTAACGTTCGAGTCAAACTCGAATAAAGAGATTGTTAGGTATTTTAAATTACAGAGTAACTACATAATACGATCAAGTTATCGTGTACCGTTCAGTGGCACTACGTATGGGCGATTGCCCACTCACATGCTCATGACTTTTTTTTTTTGTAATTAGCAATAGATGTGAGTTTCGAACCAGGACCTTTTGGTCACTAGCATCAAGAGCCTTTTTCACTAGGCTATTCGATTAACTCTACATGCTCATGACATTTTAATACTAATATGTACTCTCTTCAATCCAAAATAATTTAGATTTGATTTTTTTGGAATTGAGTTTTCACCATTAATAATAATTATTACTTATTTATAAAAGTATAAAATTTATAAAATTGAATTCATTTTTTAAAATAACTTCACATATTAATTAAAAAAAAATATAATTATAGAATGACTGAAGATTAAACATTTATTCACGATATATGATAAAGATAATTATTTTAGAATGGACGGGGGAGTAAGTATGAATATAGTATATTTGGAGGTGAAAAGTTTACAAATTTGTTACATAAAACAGAAAAAGCATATAAAATCCCACTGCTCACGCTTCTCGCATTGCTGATGTTAACCAGGGTTAGATCCACTAACTGGAGTTAATTCACTCCTCCTATAAATAACCCTCCCGCCACTTCATCATATCCTTCAAACCTCTTTCAGTTTCAAACATTTCTCTCAAATTTCAAATAATTCTCTCACAATTTTCTCAAATTTCTAACAATTTGTCTCCAATTTCGAATAATTCAGTGAAATTTATACCAACTCTTAGATTTCAAATAATTCTCTCAGATTGCAGCAAAAAATGGTGAGTTATAGAGCAACAACTAACAGTTTTGCATCATATTTATGATTTTAGTACCTTTTTTTTTTTTATCAAAGCTTAGATTAATTTGATTGCTGAATTATTTTGAGAAAAATTACAGGTAGTTGCACAGAAAGTTAAGGAAGCTGAGATAACTGAGCAGGATTCGCTTCTACTGGTTAATCTCCGATTCAATTATATTTTCAGCTGATTTTTTTGATATTTTAAGTGCGATGATGATTTGAGTTGACTCTGTTCAAGCTCTGATCGCTTTTTCTCCATAATAACTTACGCAATCGTATTGCAGTAAATATCGGTGAATTTATTTAAAAATGAATAGTTATTAAATTCATGTACCTATATTGGTTTATCTGATCTATATGGTATTATAAGCTGATTTTGTTGGATATTTAAGCTGTATGACGATTGAACTTGGTTCTTCTGAGCTCTTATCCATTGTAATAACTTAGAGAAATATATTTTAATGATCAGTAGATTGTTTTTGAAATGAAGTGTTATGGAAAGTTCAGGAATGTGTATGATTATTATATTATCTGTTTATATTCAGCTGATTTATTTTTTGGATATAATAAGCCCTATGACGATTCAAATAAGATTGCGATCAATTTTAACAACTTACTGTAAATATACTGAATTAAATGATCTATCAAATTATTGGAAGATGAAAGTGTATCTGAATTTAGGAATATGTGTTTCAAACTCATAATAAATTTGACAAATAGGAGTATATTTTAAGTAAATGGTTGGTCTAGTTTTGTAAAAATGAACAGTTATGGAAAATCAGGAAAGTGTACTTAGCCAGGAGTTGATATTTTTCCAAAATTACTTATGATGTTTTGATTTGTTAAATTTAATTAGTTAGGCTTCTTATCGTTTGAAATCTATTTACTCAACTTCGGGGGTTTATATTTTTAGCTGATTTTGTTGGATATCATAAGTTCGCTGAATCAATGATGATAAAATTTGGTTTCCTTCAAGCTCTGATCAATAATGTTAACTTAGGAAAAATATACTCAAGTACATGATCTATCAAAATTCTAGAAATGAACGGTTATGGAAAAGTCAGGAATGTGTTTTGAGCAAGGAGTTCAGATTTTACCAAAATAAAACATTAGACATTTTATTTGTTAATTCAAGTTTAATTACGCTTCTTATTGTTTGCATAGTTGTTTTGTATAATCATTTGCAAGGTAATTATATAATTGTATAACCAACAGATCTGAATTCACTAAGCAAATACATATGTAAGCCATTGAAATGATTTGCGGTTCGATTGAAAATATCTGATGACACCGAACCATTAAGTATACTTAATGAGTTTGGATATGTTGTAGTAGACTTAAAACTAATTTTTCAACCTCAGTTTTTATGAATGTGTGGTATTTGTTACGAAAATACCTTTGTTTTTGCATGATCATGATGAACCGAAGAAAAATACTCTTCTAATAAGTATATATAATCTTGATTCCCGTATTGGGTTACTTTTACTTGTTATGAGTGGTTGTTTTCTGTGTCTTGAAGCATTTCAGCATAATTAAACTAAGACAATTTTGATGGTTGATATAAGTCTTCTCTTGGAATTTTCATACAGTACTTCATAGATTGTCATAATTAAATGCTTTTCTAATTCTGGAACAGACAAGGAATCTGCTACGGATTGCTATTTTCAACATCAGTTACATCAGAGGTCTTTTCCCAGAGAAGTACTTCAGTGATAAAAATGTACCTGCCCTGGGTAATTTTCTGCTGAACTATGCACTTATGTTTTGGAAACAGGAACATGTGTTTTTATGATTAATCTCTATTATTTATGTACAGAGATGAAGATCAAGAAACTTATGCCATTGGATGATGAGTCTCGAAGGTTAATTGATTGGATGGAGAAAGGCATGTAAATAGACTTTGCTTTAACCATATAGCTTCCTACTGCTTTACCCGTCACACTTCTTATACACCTTCATTCTGCAGGTGTTTATGATGCATTGCAAAAGAAATACTTGAAAACTCTTTTGTTCAGCATATGTGAAGCAACAGATGGGCCGATGCTTGAGGAGTATGCATGTATGATTAATATAAATATTTGTATTTCATATCATATCTAACTTTATTTGAATTACATTCTTAGTCTATATTGCTGATCCTCTATGACAAGAGTCTAGCACTCTCTAGAGTGACAACAATGGAAATTACTCGGGGACTTATATCATAAAACAGTATCATTCTATTGGTAACATTACATGCTAAAGATAGGTCTTATGAACATTAAAAGGGGATCATTCGTGAATGATGCTGATTAAGATATCCTATTTATGTTGTTCAAGCCTAGACATTAAATTTGGGTTTGTTTTCCAGTCTCTTTCAGCTACTCAGATTCTGAGAGCCAAGAGGTCTCAATGAATATCAATCGATCTGGGAGCAAGAAAAACAAGACATTCAATTCGACCACTGAATTAACTCCTAATGAGATGAGGTAATTTGTACTCTTCTAGATGATCTAGCAAACAGTCACCCATATATTTAGGCGATTCAATGTAAAAGATGTTTCATATCTCTGGACCAAATGAACACTTTCAGGAGTTCTGCTTGTAAAATGGTCCGTACATTGATTCAGTTGATGAGAACTCTTGATAAGATGCCAGAAGAGGTAATATTGCCAAAACTGTATTGCCAGTAGGTTTTCTCCATTCCGTTGCAGGTATCTTGTCATTGCTAACTTGAAGTTATTTGGTGTTATTACAGCGCATTATTCTGATGAAGCTCCTATATCATGATGATGTTACGGTATGTTTCCTTCTTTAGGTAGCCTGGTAGTTCTTTTATTATGTAGTTTATCATCCTTAAGTAATCCATGCCAAGGTAGGGAAAAGAGAAAATGTGGTAAATGAAATCTGGGTTATTTGCTGCTTAGTAGGAAAATATATGTGTGTTGATCAAAGTGCTTCAGTGCTTCCACATTGGTTTTCTCATACAGCTGGGGCATGTTCCTATTTCATCTTGCTATATTCTAGAGTTGAAAGTAAAGTGTTAATCTCTAGTTTGTTTCTTGGAAGAAGCTTGTGGAAAAGTTTATCCAAGTTAATGCAGCCATTAGAAAGCTATGCTACTTATGGTGGAATGTGGATGCAGTTTTCTTCTCATTTCTTCTTAGAAATTTGATTCCTCTTTGCTTTTATTATTACAGTCGTAATCTAACTTGAAATGGTATTCAGTGACATAACAAACTTTACTGTCTTGCAGCCTTCTGATTATGAGCCTCCATTTTTCCGCGGTTGTACGGAAGAGGATGCTTGTAATCCTTGGGTAAGGAAACCTTTAAAGATGGAAGTTGGCAATGTCAATAGCAAGCATCTCGTCTTAGCTCTGAAGGTAATAATAATAGTTCACACTCGGCCCATTTCAAAACCTGATACTCCTGATTGTGGCTTATTATTTTATGTGGGTTAATTTTACAGGTGAAAAGTGTCCTTGATCCATGTGAGGATGAAAATGATAATGAGGATGAAGTGAGTCTAGGAGCTGAATCTCTCCATAAGGATGGGGACAATGAATTTGATAGTGAGGTAATATATCTCCAATGGAGTTATATCATAGCTGCTCTAAGTATCTAAAAAGATCGTCTAGCGTTCATATTTTGCAATTTGATGTCTCCTGATTTACATTAATTAGTGTTGCACTTCAAATTTTTCCTTGTTCAGAGTGACGCAGATGATGGCCTTTATATTACTCCTGTTGGTATGCAGACTCCCTTATTTGTCTAGCCATGTGCATATGCTAATATATTTAGTAGGCTATAAAATATAAACTATTGTATGTAGCAGGGAATCAGCAGGTTGGTGATGCGACCATGGCTGATGAAGGTAATCTCACATTATAATACAAACATATATGAGCCTGACTTCAAGGAACTATTTGTTTTGTGACTATTTCATATTTTCAGATGACACTCAGGATCCAGTAGAGGACGAACAACAGTTTGACCGTGTGAAGGATTGGATAAGCCTTTACCACCTCAAGCAAGTTGAGCTCACTGAAATTCTTTCAAATTTTCCTGACATTTCAGTGGTAAGAAAGTTGTCAAAATGCCTTTCTGTTCAGCGATGAGAATGAGTGTTAGAATATATAATGCTTCACTGGAATCTGAAAAATACAATTGTTAAAATGCAGGTGTTGATTGAAGGTAACAGATGAAAGAATGAACTACTTCATTAATAAGCAGTCACAATCTTAACATGGATTGATATGTTTCAGAAATCATGGACAAGCTTGTCAAGGGAGGTATTGTGTCAAGAGATGGAGAAGATGTTTACACAATTAACAATCACCCAAAGGTTTTTTAGTGCTTATAGTTTTTCGATGACTTGTATTGCACCTTCTAGAAGCTAGATCATCTTTCACTACCTAACTAAACTAGCTTTCTCAGGAATACTTGCATGAGTTTGATGCTGTGAAGGATGAACTGGCTGGTCAAGTTGGGCAAAATGAAAGCAAGCATCCATATACTTCTGCAGATTTAATGTACATGAAGGTTTGTCCAACTAGTTTTGAGTTTGTTCCACTGAAACAAAGTGAATAACTTCAGTTTAATAATTGATGCGATGATAATATTTGCAATCTTACTTTTCTCTTTCAGGCCCTCTACCATGCTCTGCAAATGAATTATGTTTCTGTTGCAAAACTTCAGGAAAAACTTGAAGGAGAAGCAAACCAGACCACTGTGCGCAAGCTAATTGATAGAATGACACAGGATGGCTTTGTTGATCCCAAGAGCAGCCGCAGACTAGGTACACTCAATCAAACTGTGTTTCCTAACTCCCATTTTGTTCAATTTCGTATTTTAGTTTCATTCTGTAATCCCTTAACAGGAAAGCGTGTGATCCACTCTGAGCTAACTGAAAGAAAACTATTGGAAGTGAAGAAAGCTATGGAGTCAGATGCCATGGTATAAATTATTTTGTTCTTATGAGTCTCTGCATTACATCAATATCAAGCTAGATTTTAATTTTTAAATCCTACTATCTTAATGCTTCAAATGCATCTGCTGGTCAGGATCTGGATTCAGATGAGAACTTGAGGAAGCTTAATGGTCTCGAATTAAAAAATATGGGTACTTCAAGAAATTGGTTTTGTGCTATGTTCATAAGAATAAATTTGCTTTGTTAGTTCGTGATCGCTAAATTTTACTTTTTGATACCAGGAAAAAAACCTATTGAATTTTCTACCTGTGGTGGCCTCCACTCTATTGGCTCTGATCTCACTCGCACTAAAGGGAAATCAGACATGAACCTGACTTATTCTGCAAGAACTGACCAAACTGTTTCAAAGAGAAGTGGAACTGGAAACACCCCAACAAGCAGGGCTCAGGTTTGAGTTAGTTAGCAAATTGCTTGATGGTAATATCACCAGTTACCTATTAGAATGTGGTGATTTATACAATTTTATTTGTTTCTTCTTGTAGCCCATACCTACTAGTGAGAGCTTTGCACCTGGGAATGATAATGGCAAGTCCAATGGGAATGTCAGGCAGCGGGATGAGGCTGAGGACATTCTCTGCAGCAGGTCCACTCAAGACAAGCGTCTAAGGAAAGCAAGCACGGTATGCTTCTTCCCCATTGCAACAAGCATGCTATATGGGAGGCGAATCCACCTATTCTCTTCTTCCCAATATAAAACTCTAAATTGATAATACCAAGGACTTCACCAATCTAACTGTTTTTTAACGAGAAATTTGGCAGATTAGCACTATTTAAAGGTCTTTTTTAACTTAGAGCATCCACCATTTTTTTTTGCAGAGCACTAGCACCATCCTTTACAAAAATACTATTTTGCCCTTACTTCCTAATTCAACATCATCTTCTTCACCATTCCACCACCACCAAAACCTTTTCTTTAACAACCACCACCACCACCATCACCATCTTTACAAACTCACCACCACCTCAAATTCAAAACTTTTTCTTTAACAACCACCATCACCATCTTTACAAACTCACCACCACCTCAAATTCAAAAAATTTTCTTCCTTCTTCTTTATAAACCCACCATCTTCTTTCCCATCTCTTCTCCTTCTTTACAAACCCACCAACTATCACATCCTTTCCACCATCTCCAACTACCTCACCAATAACATCACCAACCACCCCCACCCATAACAACCCTACCCACAAGAAATCGCGCCTCCCCCCCCCCTCTCCCAATCCCGCTGTGAAATCACCCCCCTCCCCAAGCCCTTATGAAGTCGGCCAATCCCCTAAACCCCTGTGAAGTCGCGTCCAACCCCCCCCCCCCCCAAACCCTTGTAAGGTTCCGAAATTGTGATGGGGTGGGGGTGGGGTTTCGAAAATTATGGGTGTGAGGTTGTTGGTGGTGTTGGTTTTGTGAAAAAGAAGATATCGGGAGGAAAATAAAAATGGTGGTGGTTTCGAAATTGAGGTTGTTGGTGGTGATGGGTTTGTAAAAGTGGTGGTTATGGTGGTGAAGAAGAAGAAGAAGAGATGATGAGAAGAAGATGAAGTGTAGGGTATAGATGTAGTTTGTTTTAAATTTAAGGGCAAAATAGTCTTTTTACGAGAAGTGGTGCTAGTGATTTGCAAAAAAAAGAGGTGTGTGCTCTAAATTAAAAAAGACCTCCATATAGTGCTAATCTGCCAAAATTCTCGTTTTTTAACCATTTATTGATGTTCATCTAATGAAGTACAAAGGATTTCTGCTTCTTTTTTTCCCTTTAAGAAAACCAAGGACTTCAAAACATCTAACCTGCTGTGTAACCATTTACGGATGCCCATTTCTTGGAGAATACAGGGGACTTCAATGCTCTAAACTGTTATTAACCATTTTGCAGGTCAAGGAGCCTATTCTTCAGTATATGAGGCGCCAGAGATCGCAAGCGGCTTGAAGATTCTGCATTTTGGTCTGGTGCCTGTTGAATTTCTGGTTTACTCATACTAGTTATATGTTTACATTGATACACCTGAATTAACCATCTTCATACTAAAACAATTCATCGTCTCTTTTCCACTAATGCTGCTTGTATGGTTAAACACTTGTTATATCGTGCAAACATCATCTTGATGAGATATCAGAACTACGGAAACTTGTCATTTTCATTATTATGACTACTACTTTCGATTGTAATTACTGCTTATCGTGTGAGTCTCTCCGTTTTGTTATTTCATTGTTGGTACAAAAGGAGATGCGGTCTTCATTAGTACACTTCTTACTACTCTTGTAAGGTGCAACTTAAGCATTTTTTGCCCGAGAATCTAAGGAGCTTACTGATGCATTATGTTGCTACACCTCCTTCAATTTTAATTTCTATCCATTTTGAGTCAAATGCTCAACTTGATATAATTATATAAATATGAGATTGAATAGCTCTCGGGCATAACTCATTTAGTTAAGACTTTGGGTGATAAGTAGTGTATTTTCGCACGACGTGACTTCGGCTTCCGAATTATATAAAAGGGCAAAATCTCCTATTGAATGTAAACATCCCACACAAATATGAGATGGAACCAAACCAAAACTACCGTCTACCGATACTAAAACACATAATGGGCTTTTCCTTTTCGGGTTTTGCACTCGAACAGTACAGGCCACATCATTATCCTTAAACCCCTCCACACTCAACCAACAACCCCCCCAAGTCCCAAGTCCCAACCCCCACCTTTTGAGTAGCGATAAAATAGATAGATAGAAGAGTAGAAGAAGCTCAGTTGAGTGAAATGGAGACATCATTAAGGTACAATGGAGAGTCGAAGTCCCTTAGGATTCACGCAAAGGAGAAGTACCCTCTGGACTTGAATACTCATTTGCAGCTTCATGCCGAGCTCGACACCAGACTTGGAGCTCCTCCTTCTTTTCTTTGCGCCATGATTAGACACTCTTTTCCCAAGGTTTCGAATACCCCCTTAATTTTATGTACCTTATAAATTACTCCCTTAATTTCTAAAATATTTTCCACTTTTTAAACTTTATAGTTAATTTGTCTAATTTTGTAGTCAACTAATTTTATAAGTTCCCTAGTATCGAATTTTGTTGGTTGAGTTTATAAACTTTGAACTCGAAATTGTTTCTATATGTTGTATGATATTTGGTGTATATACCAAGCATAGTATTTTCGTCCCACATCATTATTAACAATGATAATTTTGTTTTAAATGATT
The DNA here is from genome assembly GCA_003412495.2 of Echium plantagineum. NCBI lineage: Eukaryota > Viridiplantae > Streptophyta > Magnoliopsida > Boraginales > Boraginaceae > Echium > Echium plantagineum. The sequence continues at coordinate 13,105,253 of CM016563.1, read as the reverse complement.
GCTGTATGTTTCAATTAAGTCTGCTAGGTTTGTTAGTTTTGATCTTGAAAATGGAACTTAACATTTCCTGGGATGGAGGTAGTATATCACAATCTCTTTCGGGTCGGAGGTAGTATACTATTTGATGATAAAGATAATGTCTAATGTATTTTGTTATGTCTAATTAATTATAACAATTGAAAATCAAAATGGCCAGTCTTTTTGGGTGGAGTAAGTATTGACCACTGGGCAATGGGCATTGATTGTTTAATTTTGCTTAATTTTGTTAAAAGTATAGTTTTATGCTGGGATTTCTATTGGAGCGAAATACAATAAGCAAGAAAAACTCCGCCTTTTTACCCGTGGAAAGAAGGCATTTCCCGTGACGGAGGATGGGTCGAAAAGCATCATTGTTAAAGGGCGTTGTGATGCAGATGAAGAATTCAAGCAGGTCAACTTTTTTAGTACAATCTAGTATCTGCATTTTGTTTCGACTATCTGAATTGTTCGCTGAAACTCTGCAAGCTCTATTTGGGAGTATTTATAGATTATCTCTGATTGACTTGCCGATTTTATGTATTTGGTGGGATTTTGTTTAGATATTAGCAGTTGATGTTTGTTGTCAAGTGAACTTACTGTGGTCATACCCTCATTGGAAATTATTATAGTTAAATAAAACTAAAATAATGATTTTTTTGAGGCATAATGCAAATGAATTTTGTGATTAATAGGATGAAATGTGTTCTTATTTGGTAGCAGATTAAGCCAAAAGGGGCAGCTGAGTTTAGTTGGGGCATCAAAGATTTTAAGAATGATCAAGACTTAAGGATTAAACTTGGTTATGAAATCAGTGACCAGGTGCGTTTCTTTGCTTCAGACTCAGTAAATCATGTAGCCTGCCCGAAACCCCCCTCCCCTCCCCCCCTCTTCTTCTCTTCTTTGTGTCTGTTCCAGTCATCTTGTATACATATTCGCTTTTTCTGCTTTACAATTTATGATGAGAGTCATTACCAATTTCATAAATGGGCTTATCTTTCTTTGAATAAACTGTTTTACTTGATGCTGTTTCAATATTTGATTATGGGTCAAAGACCGAAACATCATTTTTGAGATGAGATCACTTGACTAATAAAATTTAAGTTAGATGTCAGTGTTTTTTCTTTTTTCTCTTTTATTCGAGGGAATAGCTTTCCAGCACGTGCTGATAACAATGTATTCTCAATATTGACCTTGATTATATATTTAATTATTTGTTTTAACAATCAAAAGCTTGTAGATGTTTTATTATCTGCATCCGCAAACTTTAAGGGCCACTTACATTAAGAACAGCTTCTTAACAAAAATTCTGAAACATGTTACGTCATTTTAAACTGATGGTCATTCTGCTTGATTTTTTTCTTATTGTCAAAAATTGCAACAGGTTCATGATTTCATAATGCTTATGTAAATTGAGTTTCATTATATCATCTTTGAGCCAAATTTATAATTTTCAGTGTCTTGTTTAAGTTGGGTTAAGTGAAATAAATGATAGAAGGTAATGTTCTATTTCTTTCTGTGAAAGATGTTCGAATCTTTGAATATCAATTTCACATCCTCCCTTTTGCCCCTTAGATTGTTCAGGTGCCGCCTTCAAGGAGGAAACTGAATAACTCCTGGACAGTGAACGGAGTCTCCTATATTCAAATTAGAGAGAACAACTGGACATTTAATTTGGACAGCAACCGCAAATGGAATTTGAGATACGATTTGTAAATGAAGTGCATAAACTTTTGAAAGTGAGATGAGGCAATTTCAAAGGCGCATACAAATTTCAAGTGGTACAAGATGCTCTCTTCATTCTTATTAGTTTTTCTTTCAAAGTGCCCCTCAATGTTGCAAAAAATTAGCTTGTGTTAGTCACCATTATACAATTAATTCATCAATAGTCAGGCTCCTGGCTTCCCCAGCAGGCAATGATTGTTTCTTCACTGCATTATTCCTGTATTTGTTCTCCCTCTGGGTTCTTGTTTTATTCTTCTTTGCTGGTTTATAGCTTTTACTTTCATGCCTCGACTTTGGCTCTTTTTGCAAATGGCAATGATTTTTAAGATGGCTTTAGCTCTGGGATTAGTTACTTCATTTGTTTATTAAACTGCAGATGATTTGCTCCATAGTTTAAAGTACGACAATATACTCCAATGCTTCTAAAGATGCTATGCTACCGTCTAAATAGGCAAGGGGGGTCAAATTATATGCGGTCTTGCCCTCGCTAGAGTGAGGCTGACTCCATGTATTTTGGATATTCAGTACCAGATACTTCACAATTATTTAAAGTGAACATTGATTTTAGTGTGTAATTCAGCATAAACCAAAAGTGTAAGATTTCAGTAGTCGCGGGCTGAGGATGATGCATGTATGCGATATTTTACAAGTTGTGTTCTATTCTAGTTTAAAGTGATCTATTACTGTCTTTTCGTTTTATAAATTTTATGGGTCGCCTAGTGTGGCACCCTAGATGGTGAAAGTTGAGTAGCCAAAAGCATCACTAGCTTACAATTCTGACCCAAGTAGCATGGGGTACGTGGAATCCCGTGTGTATCAGCAAGGACCACCTTGCGAAGTAGTAGCGTGAGGGAAGGGTGAAAAGAATCACCATCGGGGAGTGAAATAGAACATGAAATCGTAAGCTCCCAAGCAGTGGGAAGAGCCCGGAGCTCTGACCGTGTGCTTGTTGAAGGGCTTGGTTAAGGGAACACACCGGAGCCGTAGTGAAAGCGTGGGAGAGCCGCCGACTCCAACTATCGGTCCATGTACGATTCATACTGGATCTGACCAATTGCCCATCCTACCTCCTCTATGTTCTTGACATCCCATCTTTATCTCAGTAGAGTCTTTCAGTGGCATGTTTCGGTCCTCTTTCCATTACTTAGAAAAAAGTAAGCCAGCGGTTCAGGTACAAGATACTATCATTACCGCCTGGACAATTAGACATCCAACCCGTAGCTACATTTATCGATCTTTTACCTTAAAACATTGAGAACAATTGCATACGAGAGATGTTTATTCAACAAATAGGTAACTTATTTTTGAAGTAATAATTCATTCATTTAATCTTATATTTATAACAATTTATTAATAACAAAGTATTAAAATACTAAGATTCATATGAAGTCAAAGTTAAGAAAATTTGTAATTATTAAGTCAATCTTTTTTGTTTAAAATAAAATGGTGGTATTGTGTTTTCCTCTTTATAACATGTCATGTTATATTAGATGATGTCCGAGTTTCTCAAGTAACGATTCTATCTCTCTGGGATCATCCACAATTCGCGTACCATTGTAGTTTCTTTATTCCAATTTAATTTAGAAGATTTTTTATTCAATTACTTTTCAACCAATTATTCATTTGTTTAATTATATATTTATATAAAAAGATTAACAAATTTAGATAATAGGCATAGGACAGTTGCATGTTACCTTGTGCGATGTGCATGTTAATCGAGAAGTATATCTATAAACATGATCAATTTAGTAACCCCCCATTATATTGAAATAGAGGTAACATTAGTTTTTGGAAGAAAAAAAAATAACATTTCGAAAATTTAATTCGAACATCATAATATAATACTCCCTTCGTCCCTAAAAGATTGTCACATTTTGATTTTTGGTGGTCAAACATTATAAAATTTGATCATAAATTCTCATCAAACGATAAAAAATAATATAGTCTTGTGGGATCTTGTTAGATTCGTCTCAATATATATTTTTGAAATATCAAATTTTTATAACTTTTCGCATGTAGAATAAGAGATATTTACGTTTTAATTCTTGTTTTGTTGACCATAAAAAGTCAAAATGTGACAATCATTTAGGGACGGAGGGAGTAATATATCTCTTTCCATCAGTGATCAAACCCGTCTTCTTATTTCACCTCTTTGCATGTGTTCCAAAGGAGAAGTAGAAAAAACCTAATAGATCAACAACACACCATAGTCTTGATAGTGCACCTCAACAATTATCTTTCTCGTGTTGATGGCTCAATAGTCTGGTACTTGTGGCAATTGTATTCATATTCTTATCGGTAATTTACACCCCAAAAAGAAAACTATTATCTTTATCGAGGTATTTTGGACTTGGTTATAATGCAATTTTCTGGGAGTTTCGTACTTTTTTAAGGATTCGAACAGAACTATTTTTGGACATAGCAATCAATAAAATTTAGCAATATACAAGGATATCATAATGAGAGGGCTACCGAAATCACATCATACGTGTGAAGTCTGCAATTTTCAGTGATTTTTGCTAGCACAAAACTCTCTAACATGAAGATATTATTCCCTAAACCTGCTTTTCAGCCGGATTGTGAAACAGAAAGCGTGCTCCTCACTGGTTTTTCGCTGGCGCATCTTGTTTGGCTCCCACAGCAAAGAACTCGGTGATGACTTCTAATGGCATGCCCTTTGTTTCAGGCACCCTCAAGAAGACAAATACCCAAGAAATCATGCATACGATTGCATAAATGCCGAATACTCCAGCTAAGCCAATTGAATTGAGCATCACTGGAAGGGAGTATGTCACAATAACGTCGCATATCCAGAAAGCAAGGGCACATATAGCGATGCAGAGACCACGCACCCTTGTAGGGAATATCTCCGCACAGAGGATGTTAGGAATCGGTCCATATCCCGTGACAAAACTACAAAAGTAAAGCACGACACAGACTGTAGAGACAACAGCATGGGCAACTTCACCAAGATTGACAGTGTTTCCAATAACCAGAATGACGAGCGATACTATCAACACAGGTATTGTGGTGAGCAGTAATGACCTGAAACAAGAGATTCAGATTAGACATGCTACTAAATTAGAAAGTAGAGTAACTACAGGTTTAATAGACATTTACATACCGCAAATAGTTTAATTGCACAATCTGAAGTTATGAAGCTAAGTATCTTTACCGTGTTTTTGAACGAAAGAAAAATAAATTGATTTTGAAGAAACTAACTTCAGAACTTAGTAGGTAAAGGGAAAAAATTTAAACATCCATATCACCATAGTTGAAGATGAAATCTGACATAAGAAGACATAATCTGCTTCCAATGTGGCCAAGAAATTCACTATAAATGATAAAGCGTAACATTGCCTATTAGAAGGAGTAACTGTGAGGTAGCTAAATCAAGGAACTTTACCTTCTGCCAAATACGTCCATAAACCTCATGGCAACAGCAATAGAAGGGAGCATCAAGAAATTTGTAAGTGCACTAATAAGAAATGATGAAGACTCTGACCCAATCCCGAGATTGGAAAGAAGAACTTCAACTCCTGCCTGTTCAAGGATTTGGGGAGTGTAGTACATAACTCCATTTATCCCAGAGAACTGAAAAATTGTTAAGAACACAGTATTACCAACAGAAACAACTCTAGAAGTACATTAACTTCAAATGTAAACCCATTAACGTGCATGAAGTGGAAGTGGTTCAAAATATTTAAATTTCATGAAAAGAAGATGGATGAAATGAATGTATATCTTACTTGCTGCAGCATCTGGATTCCAACCCCAACAATTAATGCACGTTTGACTCCTGGTTCAAGCAGAGCAACCCAGCTTGGTCCTTTTGAAGCTGCTTCAGATGGGTGGACCATGGCAGGTCCCACTGTATGCTGTTTCAGAAGATCCTTGGAATAAAGAGCCGGTTGGCTTACTAGCGCTGCAGCCTGTACATATTCCTCGTCCACCGGAAGTTCACCACCAGGAATTGAAACAAGGGAACCACGCTTGGATCCAGCAAATCCTTCTTCATGCAGATAAATTCTTTTAAACCCTCCTTCTTTCTGGCCATCTTCACCTTCTCTTTCAGACCATTTCCAAGCAAGCTGCCAACCTCCTCCAATGCCCATACTACCAACTGTCTCTCCTGCATTCCCTGGTACTAAGGTGCTATGTCTTCTCATTATACCGCCTTGGGAAGCAGGTGGGACCATATCCTTCTCCATACTCGTGTTCTGACGTGATATTAGTGGACTCTGCAAATTATCATCGGAATCGTCGCCAGCAGCATCTGAGCCATAATCATCACCTTCTCTGTGCAGACTCTCTTCGTCCCACTGTTCATTTCTAACAGGTGGCCCTGCTGCACTGAACATGCTACCGAAGTTTGGGAAAAGCATGCTTCGAGTACTTCCAGCATCAGGAAGCTTCTCATGGACACTGCCGAAAAGAGTTACAAGAGGATCCATCAGACGCATACTCTGGCTAACCATGCTTCCATGTCGGGATACAAGACCCAAGCTACTTTGCCCAGTTACTGGTTTTGCAACCCAAGAAAGGCCAGCCTCTGGTCCATACAACTTGATTGCATCTTTCTGATCCGTTGTCTCTTGATCATCATCTAATTCATCAGCCGGACCAATTATATACTCTTCTATGGATGTATCACCACCAACTGCCAGGCCTTCAACTAGCAAAGCCATCTCTCCTAAGAATAGGAAAGGTTGGTTAAAGTGAGGACATAAGCAAATTTTGAAATTTCTTCAAAGAAAACAAAGGACAGGAATCAACACTCAAGGACTTCAAATAAAAACTAAATTAACAACATTTGTGACTTGTAACTTATTGTGTAGGTACGGTAACTAGAATGCAATATATGAACTCCTCTGCCTAGGAACTAATACAGCCAGTACTTACCTAAATGAATTGTATATCATTAGTCGATCATATATGGGCACAGGGTGCAGAGATTCCCAGGTATGGGTGCATTGATCATCTCATAAAACAAAAGATGTAGAAGAGAAGAATGGTAGTAGCCTGTAAACCATACTTCTCTTTAAGAACTCCGTATAAATATAAAAGAATATAGATACTGAAAATTTGGATTTCATAGCACAGAAAACAGCAGATGCGGTGAACTTTCTCCTTCCTATGATGTCATTACATTTTCCTTCTAAATTAATTTTTTTAGAATAGGTTACAAAACCTAATAACCTTACCCTATTAGACTAATGTGAAAAGCAATATGATCACGTTAAATAAAGCAAAAATATGTTCCTACATGAACGTTGTAATAGATGGAATAACAAAATTTGTGATGATGTTAACCAGTTATACGAAAGTGACTCTCAGCACCTGATACATCTTCCCTGCCTCGCAGTTTCTGGAGAACTTGTTTTGCTTCAGCCATTCTTCCTTTGCTTACAAGCCATCTAGGAGATTCAGGCAAATAAAACACTACTAATGCAAAATAAAGAAGAGATGGAAGAGAGAGAACTCCAAGCATAAGTTTCCAACTTGCTGATGGCATTAAAGACATTCCAAATATCATACAATAAGATAAGAACATGCCCCCGGAACCAGCAAACTGAGGAAGGGTATTGAGAGATCCTCTTATTTCTGACGGGGCAGTCTCAGATATATAAAGCGGGACAAGGGTAACAGCCAATCCAACCCCAAATCCATCTAACAACCTTGCTATGAGTAATACATAGACATTAGGTGACCACAGCATGATCAAGCCACTGACAAAATAGAACACTGAGGAGAGAATGAGCATTGGACGCCGACCAACCATATCTGCTATTGATCCAGAGCAAAACGTGATGATCATGGCACCAATAAGTGACATGGCTACAACAAGCCCTTCCATCGCAGTTTCAAGATGAATGTCCTTCTTTATGTATACAATAGCTCCTGTTCATAAAACAAAAGTTAGATTTCCCCCCTTTTATTTCAAACCTTCATAGAAGACCACTAAAGTAACCTGATTTTCTAATTGCATAAACTATTACAAAGGATACATCACTTTCAAAATCCAATTCGAGACACCTTCTAACATCTAAAGTACTTGAGATTCACTTAGAGAAAAAGCTAAAAAGGAAACAAAATTGGACCTTTTGCAACAAGTTGACTCTCAGATTCAATTGGTACAAGAAACAAATTGACACGAATTGAAAAGGATGTCAGAAAGCAAATGAATACAAGAAAAGTAAACCTGCAATGGTCGCATTATCCCAACCCTGCAAAAAGTTGCCAATAGTAGCAATTATAGCAACCAACACCGCCCCGTTCATCTTTTAAGAATCGAATTCAAACTTCACAATAGTTATCCAAACCTGTAAACAAAATCAATCGAACATGTCAAAGAATTCAACTTTCAAGCAAACAAAACGGATCTAATACACTGAAATAACCACTTTTTGCCAGCATGAAAAGGGTCAAGCTCTATATAGACAACCCTAACACTCTTTATGCATACCTTTAAATTAAATAACACTATTATTACTGTACCACTTTTTTCCAAACAATAAACGCAAAAACAATAATAATAAATGAATAACAGCTCAAATACCATTATCAAAAAGTAGAGAAACAATTCAGAGATCTACCAGTGGGAAAAAAACATTGGTTACCTTATCTGAAGTGCAAACGTCAACACTAAGAACTCACATACAGGGGGAAAATCTGCACAATAAATTTTTAATTTTCTAAGCATATGCATAAGTAAAAACACAATCTTTATATAGTAAAGCTAAATCATATCAAAGCTTTCTTGATATAGCACAATTAACACAATTGATATTCCAAGACTAGTTCCTGACTACAAGCAATCAAAAGGGTAGCTCACATATCTACTAAGCATTCAAGAAAGCAAGAGGAAACAGCCCAATGAAGCATAAAAAAAACTTCGCTCACAGATTTACTAAAAGGGTTTATACAATTATAGTTCATTCAAAGTTTTAAACCTTGAAAATGGGTTCTTGAAGTTTGTTCTGAGAAGCTTATCATTGAGGTAAATGATTAGTTTTCTGTTCAAAAAAGTTGCAATCTTTTTTTAATTTTTTATTTGTAGTAGTACAGTAAGAATATTTGAGGAAGAGAATTCGAGAAATATTAATAAATTTAGAGAATTCTTGAAATAAAGAAATAATATTAGGAGAAAGAGACAAAAGAAGACCAACAAATTGTTGACACTAGAAAAGGTGACTTATTAGAACCGGAACAATAATGTCCGTATAGTCCTAGATACTCTTCTCTTTTGTATTGTCGTAAAACTTTCAATGTACCACTCATAAAATATATTGCAAGATATTTTAACATATGGCCAAAGATTCATCACGCAGTTATGTCTATTGTCTACAATAATGATCCTTTGTTGTTACGTAGTTACATACAAGAATAACTATTGTAATATTTATAACAATTAACACCTAATGATGTAGTAATTGTTCGTAAATGTGGTGGTGGTTAAGTTGGGGTTATAATTGATGAGCTAGTGATCGTAAAATCATGAAACGAGTAGTGATTGTGGATTGACCTTACAAAAACTGGTATAGTAGTGTAATAGAATCTTGAGTTCAAATTATCGTAATAAGTATAAAGTTTAATTTTTATTTATTTAATAAAGTACCCAAGTTAGTGATGTACCCTCAATCATGCACTAATCTTGAGACATTATCACAACTAATCTTGAGACATTATCACAATAATACTATAATAGAATGAAAAATATGAAATAATGTTTTTTTGGCTTTTAATACTAGTGTCCAATGTCCATATATCAAGAATTGATACATGGATTGACTTAAGTAATAAGAAAATATATTAATCGGATAACTATAACTTTTGTATAAAAGGTAAATATATTGATATCAAATAAGTAAAAGATATTTCAGAAACTAGATTAGAGAATTTAAGAGGTGAGTTTCTATAACTTAAGGCTTTCTGGTCATTACTATCACTAACATAAGTCTATTTGATCAACTCACTTCAATTTCAATCACTTGAAGATGTATATTGAGTTGATTATAAAAAGTATTTAAATTAAAATATTTGTTATTATTAGGTTAGAAACCTAATACTCCACACAAGTGTGGGTTCTATTGTAAATTATAAAAGTACGAACGTTCCTGAAGAGGTTTAAGTCCCACAATTGTACTATAGGAAGGTGTGAGATACCTAAGAAAACCAGAACAGATAGTGACTTCCTTCACATTCATTACCGACATAACAATAATAAGGAATAAAATTGAAAGGTATCTTCAATCATTTATTTCCCATAAATTCCCTTTCCTTTCAATTGCACCCCATGACGTCATATATGTGTTAGGTTCAAAAGGCTTTTGTTTGCAAAATTAGTTTCTTGCTAACTTTATTTATACAAATTGTTAAGTTATGTTTAGTTTGATTTGGCTTAATCTTGTGGTCTAAGATGGAACTTGCAATTTAGGAAAAATCAACCATAAGAAAATTGAAAAATGAAAAATCTTGTGAATAAATATGTGATTCCTCGATTTATTACTATTGCATATATTACAAAAACAGCATATTCCATATCAATGATCATGATTGATATTTCAATGGTTGAGAATAGAACTTAGGAGAATTAGAGGGGTTGAAACTTTTCTTTTTACAAATTACCGATTAATTATAAATACAATAGTAGTACAAATAATAAATACAGAACTTAAAGGTTTTAACTTATAGACATTTAAAGTAAAATGCGAAGTATGATGGTTAAACCCAATTTATTAGCTCTCACAAGTCACAACTAAGCTAGTGAGAACTATTCTCTACGTTCAAAAATAGTTAGACGTTTTGATACTATTTTTTTGTTTTAAAATAGTTGACGTTTTAACATTGAAAATTGTATTTTTACATTCTCAATGAACTGTTTGACTATTTTTTCAATTGAAATTAGCAATCAACCAATGATATAGTTCCAAATAATTATATTTTTACTTTTTCAATGTACTTTTTAACTACTTTTACTTTTTCTTAATCTATGTGTAAATTGCTAAAACGTTAACTGTTTTTGGACGGAGAGAGTAATAAATACGAATCAAATAATTGTTGTATGTGAGCATGTGTCAGATTTTATATGTCAAATTTTAGGTGGACGCAATATGATTGTGTAAGCATTCATGAATGTCGGCATGCATCGTGTAGCTTATATTTGTGCAACAATAGTTTACCATACGATTCACTATTTTCATGATACATTTGCATGCTTAATCTCAAAGTTAACAACATAAAAATCCTATGTAACTTAATTTCTACCCAAAATATCTTAACATTGAAATTTCATTCATTTAGTGATGCACCATTATATTTGAGAGCGACCATCAAAATATCATTTGAAAATTAAAAAAATGATGTGACAATGTATCATTGATGTTCGTGGACCATCACATTAACTATAGACGGTGACAATTTATTATTGTTATTTTTTGAAACTTAATTAATTGTATTTGTGGAAAATGAAAAAATAAAGGTTTGAGGACCGCAGTTTGCATTCATCAAAGGAGAGGAGAATATGAATATTCCCATCTTATGCCGAAGAGAGGTGGATGAAGTGCAAGAATGGTGGGTGCAAGTGCATCTTCCCATGGATAATTTTCTTGAGACTTAACAAGTCAAACATTTATTCCTCTACCACCCATCCCCTAAAATATCGTCCAATCTTAAATTTTGATATCGACATTTTGAGTAATTGCAACAATGGTTCTAGTAAGTGAGATCAAGTTACATTTTCGTCCAAGTAAGTGGCATTGTTACAGTAACAATCTTTGATAGTATATACTTGTTTGCCATTTAGTCCCAAAATTAAAGGTGCCTCTAGAAATTGCCTGGGTCTTTTTAATACTATTTTGGTCAAAATACATTCTTTGAATTGATGTTAAGACATTTGAGTGTTGTAGGAACATCGATACAAATTTTTGTCACTTACCCCATATTTTCAAAAATTGTATTGTGACACTCAAAATGCCACAAACCGTCTTCTAAATGGACATTTGAATTTGGGACTAAACGCGACCTGGATGTACACTTTTAGAGATTATTAGTGTAACAATACCACTTACATGAACAAAGTACAATTTAATCCCACTTACTGGGACCATCGCTACAACTAACTCTTAGCCTTTTAAAATATTGAACTCAGAATTAATGCACTCTTATATCAGTCACCTTTTCAATTTTACAAAATAGTTACCTTTTCAATTTTACACGATGATTACCCATTGACTTAATAGTCTAGTTTAAGTCTGATGGTATTTTATCCAAATGTCTATTAGGAGGTCTCGAGTTCAACTTTTGCTGAAAGAATTATACTTTAACTATTACTTTAGTTAGAAATTTATGTATTCATTATTTGTAATACTCTTCAATCTAATTCATCGCTAATCTACCCAAAAAGAATTACACAATGACTACCCCAATCTCCATTGAGATGGCTATTTCAAAGGCTAATATAAAGGTCAATTTAATAAACCAAAAGTATATAGTATTCCAATTAATAAAGGAAGAAATGAAGAATGATTCCCAGGACAAAGAGAGGATGACATATTGAGGGCACTAACATTTGGCATACTAGAATGCAATATCAACACTTCCCAATTAATATATCTATTAGACATAAGATCAATGAATGCACATATTAAACCTATTAGGACAGCAAAGTTCTCCCTAACTCAATATTAGAATGTGTCTGGGTGATTAATTACAAGAACTACAACAATACAACAAAATTATAAATGCTGGTTTTCTCCATAACTCTTAACTTTATCCCTGTTTTTTCTTCTTCTGAAAAAGCTCAACCTATAACTACTGCAAGTCTGCAACGCAGACTTGATAACATTTTATCAATGTAATATAGCAGTAAGACTTTGTTACGAGGAGTTGAGATGGAATTTCGAGTTTCAACTTTAATTACATTGCTGGAAACACACGCTTTTCCATTGTTCTGATTCACTTCCTTGTTATAATAATCAAGCTAGAGGTTGCGGAAGATGAGGAAGCAAAAACAAGGCCTTGTCACATTTTTCATAAAAGAATTCGCAATGATCAGATTCCACGCATTTAGGAATTAGGAATCAATTTACATGCAAAAGTTCCTCATGGTCAAGCCTAGAACAATCCCTTATTCATAATGTGTACTGAAAAAATGATACACTATCTTAAACAATAAGTAGGAACAAGGATCTCAATGTTTATTCCAAGCCGGAGGTGTAAAACTATTGATGTATTAAGTAAGTAAGTAAGTAACGATAACAGCACAATGTTGAAGGTGTATAACTATCAAAGTCCTACCAAAACTAGGATCATGATGTGTGTCTTGTCTTTACCTTGGTTACTCTTTGTCCTGAGATTTACGCTCTCTGTTCTTATTACCGTATACCAGCCCAGTCTCCTGCCAAACATTGAAAACTAGAATAAACTACTCCATTCCCAAAAGATCACAACAACTGCAAATAAATGTTAATTTGGACTAACTTCGACTACGGTGTCCAAATTACAACAAAACAGCTTCCAACTCCATTCCCAAAAAATTGTTCAATAATTCAGATACAAAACTTTGATTTGAATAAGAATTATCACGTTAATAGTAGGCTGAAAGTTTTTCATGCCCTATCAAGTCGAAGAGAATAGACCAAATGGGCTCATTACACTACTACACCTCTTATCTATTGTATACTAGTTGAAGATCTGTTCACTTCATCTTGCGTTATTTTGGAATTTTCACATAGGTAAGGATGCTTTCATCCGACCATAAATGGCATAATCAGAATTTTTATGTAGGGGTATAAAGAATTGATACAAGAACAATATAAAGATTTAGGTAGAGCGAACTAAATAGTTTTTGAAAAAATGAATAGTATGGAGTAAAATTTCTTCTTCGATAGTAAACATACATATCTTCACAAAATAAGGGGGCCTCCCCCAATTCCACCGCTAGACATCCCCCCACCCGCCCCACATTACCCCGATTTGGCAAGACCAAGAGCCTCTTCAAAGACATTCGGGATTGTTGTTGGCACGAAATATTTAGTTCATAATATCTTAATATCGAAACTGGAGCTACCTGAGAAGCTGGAACGGGTTTCCGTTTCTCAATATACCGGTTAGGATCCGTAGCTGCTGCCATGGCCTTTGCCTGATACAAAAAGATACACACATCCATCATTTCTATAACCAAAACACATCAAGCACTATCTAAGTTGGTTCAGCTATATGATTACAATTAGTTCCATTGCCGCGTATATAAAATTTCTGGTTCTGTTACTCGTATCAAATCAAAATGATTTACAGTAATTGTGATAATTTTAAACAATTTGATTAAAAAAGTTACCTGTTGCTCTTTACGAAGCTGTTGAGAAGGCTTAACCCAAAGGAAGTAAGCTAGGGTTCCAGCAACTACCCATGATGCTAAATTGCTTCGACCTTTTAAACCTCCCATTGAATTTCCTATAAAAGATCTCGCTTTCGCAAACGTTGACTTACGATTGCTATTCATTTTGACTTCTGATTAATATTAATATGTTGCCCTGATTAAATCTTCTTCACCAATTGAGAAAGAAATGTGAAATCTATTTTGGGATTGATTATTGAAGGTGAACTCAGTAAAGGACTCTTTCCCGAGGGTGCCTGTATTTCCCCATTCCAACTTGTATTCGAACTATAATTCCATTTTTTTTTCAACCAATCCATATTTACCCTATAACAATCAGAGTCATCCGTAAATATTTGGACCCTCATCAGATCTCGAACTCATGACCTCCTCCATTGAGAAGGCATGGGTCGATAGACACCGGGGCAAACTATGTTAACTAAAGTGTATAATAAAAGGAAACTCATCAAAGACACTACTAACTATAATACAAAGAACTAATTAAACCGATTCCTAAACGAGCACAAGTGCTCTGCCCTTAAGATTCTTTGCCCCAACATAGTGCTTTTCAGGTGGATCAAATGTCTCACAGATACTAAGAATCCATCTCTTGTTAAATACTAATTAATCAAAGAACCTTTGTATTGAGTGGATGTTTGTATGTTGAAAGGGAATGATGATTTTTCTAAAGAAATATGAAAAATCGACCACATACATAAAAATTACGTAAAAACCGCTTAAAATAACCCACAAACCGCTCAGAAAAAGTCACCATCGTGAGTCACGACCAAAACATCTCAATAATGAGACTAATGTCGTGACCGCTTAAAATTTAATCCCTCAACGATTGTCAATAGTTTAAGGAGCCTCATGAAAATTAGACTAATTTATTCATGAAAATTGCCTTCTGAATAATTATTTTAGCTTAGTTTGCATCGTGAACAATTATTTTATATCAGTTTACCTCGTGAACAATTATTTTAGATCAGTTGCCTCATGTCGTGATTTTCCATTAAGGATAAAATAAGGATTTCCCAAGTACTAAGTTTTGGACAATTTCACAAAATTTTACTACCTCCGTCCCTAAAAGATTGTCACATTTTGACTTTTCTTAGTCAAACATAATAAAATTTGATCATGAATTCTCATTAAACGATAAGAAATAGTATAGCCTTGTGAGATCTTGTTAGATTCGTCTCAATATATATTTTTAAAATATCAACTTTTTATAACTTTTTTGCATGTAGAATAATAGATATTTATGTTTTAAATCATGTTTTGTCGACCATCAAAAGTCAAAATGTGACAATCATTTAGGGATGGAGGGAGTAATATTTATTAAAGTCCCAATTTATCATTCATGAAAAATTACGAGAAAAGACATAGGCTTTGAGTTCTCCTTCTCAGACAATTATGATATTTGAAGGAATGAAACCCTCTGTTGTTTGAGAATCCGAGCAGCAAGCAGCGAGCAACAAGCAGCCACCATCCTCCAGGTTTAATTTGTTTAATTTTTCGATTAAATAAGAAAAATTTAACTTTAACGTTTCCAAATTTCACTAATTGCCATGGCAGTATAGATGTTCCAAAACGTTCCATTTTTCATTTTTGAATACATTGTTGAAGATGCTGCTTTACCTATGTGTTTGTATTGATTTAGTATCTTATTTTTTAGGTGAATTTGAAGCATAGGGTTGTGTTATTTGAACTTTTGATTATTTGGGGATTTTTGTTAGTGGGTTCCTGTTATTGAAAGAAATGGATTCTGATAAGAGCGAGATTGAGAAAACGCAAGAAGAGAGGAAGAAGATGGAGCAAGAGCTTGCATCTCTCAACTCTGTAACCTATGATACTGATTTGTATAACCCTGATCGTTTTGGAGGTTTCATGACTTCAATTCCTGTGGATGAGGAAGATGATAATTTGGATGCTATGGATAATAGCGAGATTGGGAGGAAGATGGCTTCCTTTACTGCTCCCAAACAATACTTCAAGGATATGCCTAGAGCTGGTGGCGATGAGGAGCAGCTAGGGTTCAATAGGCCGAGTAAGATTATTGATAGGGAGGATGATTATAGGAGGAGGAGGTTGAATAGAGTGATATCACCTGAGAGGGTTGACCCTTTTATGGATAAGACGCCTGGCCCAGAGGTGAGGACTTATGCTGATGTTATGAAAGAGGAATCGTTGAAGAAGAAAAGGAAGAGGTTTTGAGAGAAATTGCTAAAAAGAAGAAAGAAGAAGAGGAGTTGAAAGAGAAAGAGAAGGAGAAGGGTGAGGTTGAGAAGCCTGCTCAGAAGAGGCGGAACCGGTGGGATCAGTCACAGGATGACGGAACTGCAAAGAAGGCAAAATCTAGTTCAGATTGGGATATGCCTGACTCTACTCCTGGAATCGGAAGATGGGATGCGACACCAACACCAGGAAGACTTGGGGATGCAACTCCATCAATTCGAAAGAACAGGTGGGATGAAACTCCTACCCCAGGAAGAGTGGCTGATTCAGATGCTACTTCCTTCTGGAGGAGGGGTGACTCCTGGTGCAACTCCTGCTGGGATGACTTGGGATGCAACACCAAAACTGTCTGGACTTGCTACTCCAACACCTAAGCGGCAGAGGTCAAGATGGGATGAAACACCAGCTTCAATGACTAGTGCAACGCCTATGGGTGGTGCTACTCCTTCTGCTACTCCTGGTGTGACTCCTGCTGGTGGAGCTGAACTAGCTACCCCAACTCCAGGTGCCATCAATCTTCGTGGGGCAATTACCCCTGAGCAATACAATTTGTTGAGGTGGGAAAAGGACATCGAGGAGAGAAACCGCCCGCTGACTGATGAAGAGCTCGATGCTATATTTCCACAGGAGGGTTATAAGATTTTGGACCCCCTGCTTCTTATGTGCCTATCAGGACACCTGCCAGAAAGCTCCTTGCTACTCCAACCCCGATGATGACTCCTGGATATGTCATCCCTGAAGAAACTCGTGGGCAACAGTTTGATGTGCCAAAAGAAATGCCTGGTGGATTACCATTTATGAAGCCAGAAGATTATCAATACTTTGCTCCTTTGCTTAATGAAGACGACGAAGAGGAGTTGTCCCCTGACCAACAGAAAGAGAGGAAGATTATGAAGTTGTTGCTCAAGGTCAAGAATGGAACACCTCCACAAAGGAAAACTGCTCTGAGACAACTCACAGATAAGGCAAGAGAATTTGGGGGCAGGGCCATTGTTCAACCGCATTCCTCCCATTGCTTATGCAGCCTACTCTAGAAGATCAGGAAAGACATTTGCTTGTTAAGGTTATAGATAGAGTGCTTTACAAGTTGGATGAGTTGGTTCGTCCATTTGTCCACAAAATTCTAGTTGTCATTGAGCCGTTATTGATTGATGAAGACTATTATGCTCGTGTCAGGGTAGAGAGATCATTTCCAATCTCAGCAAGGCTGCAGGTTTAGCTACTATGATCGCTGCAATGCGTCCTGATATTGATAACATCGCTGAATATGTGAGGAATACTAACTGCTAGAGCATTCAGTGTGGTCGCCTCTGCTCTTGGAATTCCCGCCTTATTGCCATTTCTAAAAGCTGTTTGTCAGAGTAAAAAGTCTTGGCAGCTCGTCACACAGGTATTAAAATTGTCAGCAGATAGCTATTTTGATTGGTTGCGCTGTTCTTCCTCACTTGAGGTCATTGGTTGAGATCAAGAACATGGTCTGAATGATTGAGAACCAGAAAGTGCGGACCATTACAGCTCTCTCTTCTCTTGCTGCCCTTGCCGAGGCTGCTGCCCCCTATGGTATTGAAAGCTTTGGACTCAGTACTGAAGCCTCTGTGGAAGGGTATCAGGTCACACCGTGGAAAGGTGTTGGCTGCTTTCTTGAAGGCCATTGGATTCGTTATTCTCATTGATGTATGCCATATATGCCAGTTACTATACCAAGGAAGTTATGGTCGTTCTGATCCGTGAGTTTCAGGTCACCTGATGAAGAGATGAAGAAAATTGTATTGAAGGTGGTTAAGCAATGTGTAAGTACTGAAGGTGTTGAGCCTGATTATATTCGAACTGACATCTTACCGGAGTTTTTCCGCAACTTCTGGGTAAGGAGGATGGCATTGGGACCGCAGGAATTATCGGCAACTTGTGGAAACCACTGAGGAGATTGCGAATAAAGTAGGGTGGCTGATATAGTGGGCAGAATCGTTGAAGACCTAAAAGATGAGAGTGAAACCATATCGAAGGATGGTCATGGAGACCATCGAGAAGGTGGTTACAAATTTGGGTTCTTCTGATATAGATGCTCGCTTGGAAGAACTCTTAATTGATGGAATCCTGTATGCCTTTCAAGAACAGACTAGTGATGATGCTAATGTAATGCTTAATGGATTTGGTGCCGTTGTGAACTCCCTTGGACAGAGAGTAAAACCATACCTTCCTCAGATTTGTGGTACTATAAAGTGGCGTCTGAATAACAAAAGTGCAAAGGTGAGGCAGCAAGCAGCAGATCTCATATCCAGGATTGCTGTTGTTATGAAGCAATGCGGGAAGAACAATTAATGGG